>WBMV01001237.1:1539510-1746573 GCA_013396655.1 Campylorhamphus procurvoides | reverse complement strand
ATGGAAAGGGGAAAGGAGGAGCTCAGGGCTGGGCATGGAAAGGGGAAAGGAGGAGCTCAGGGCTGGGCATGGAAAGGGACAAAGGGAAGTCAGTGGTTGGGCATGGAAAGAGGAAAGGAGGAGCTCAGTGGTTGGGCATGGAAAGGGGCAATGGGAGCTCAGTGGGTGGGCATGGAAAGGGGCAATGGGAGCTCAGGGCTGGGCATGGAAAGGGGCAATGGGAGCTCAGTGGCTGGGCATGGAAAGGGGAAAGGAGGAGCTCAGTGGTTGGGCATGGAAAGGGGAAAGGAGGAGCTCAGTGGCCGGACATGGAAAGGGGCAAGGGGGAGCTCAGTGGTTGGGCATGGAAAGGGGCAAGGGGA
Source organism: Campylorhamphus procurvoides (assembly GCA_013396655.1). NCBI lineage: Eukaryota > Metazoa > Chordata > Aves > Passeriformes > Dendrocolaptidae > Campylorhamphus > Campylorhamphus procurvoides. The sequence goes on along the minus strand of WBMV01001237.1, from coordinate 1,746,211 downwards.
GCTCAGTGGTTGGGCATGGAAAGGGGCAAGGGGAGCTCAGGACTGGGCACTGAGTCACTGCCTGCCCCCAGCCCTGTTCCCACAGCAGATGTCAGGGCTGGGGAGCTCTTTTGGATGTGGGGCCGTGCAGAGCCCCCTGAGGGACTGGGGAAACCTGCTGAAATGCCAACTTGCCTGTTCAGCTGCCAGTGTTACACTGCACCTCCATCCCCAGCCGTTTTGTGCCTTTAAATGCACTAGGGAGCTACTTCCTTCCCTGATTTTTGTCTGACTCAGTTTCACCTTCCCATATGTTCTTTGGATAGTGCTTCACACGTTTGATTGTAATGTCAAACTTGTGAAATTCAAAGGCTCAGCTCAAGTCAAGTGGCTGCAGTAGAGCTTGTGGCCATCAAATCCACCAGGTCTCCTTTGTATTTCATAATCTAAGTGAAGCAAACTTTTCAGGAGCGCAAACTATGTACAGCTCCAATCTAGAGATATTTTATTTCCTCTGTAATTATATTAAATGCCTTAATAAAGGAAAAAGGTATTAAATGCATCATTCCTATTTATAAAAGTAATATTTATGCTTTCATTCTGCTAAGTAGCTATTCAGGATTGCCAAAGATGATGTGTAAAACAGGAAACGAGTTTAATTATGTAGCCTTTTGGGGTTAGCAGGGCTGCACGTTACATCCTTTTTCTGAAGCTGGAAATATATCTTGCTTGCACAAAAAAGTGAAGCAACTGGGTGTGAGGGAGAGTGGGAAGGATTGCAGCTCTTTTTTTAGGGTCATTTGGAAGGATGTTCTCCTCTACAGAGTTTCTTTTGAAACACGTTCCAAGCCAGCCTGTGTTTGAGTAGTGCTGCCTTGTGAGAGCCTTATATGCAGTGTCAAGGTTCTCTTGTAGTTTTGGCTCTTGAATACAGGAGCTGAAAGATCCCTCCCCTGTTCTTAGGTTTTTTAACTTGCATGAGAGCCATTAGGCAAACACTTATGTGAATTCATGTCTGTGTTCACTTTTATGTTCACTTTTAAAGTAGGGTTTTTTATTTACTGTCCAAAATATTGACAGACCAACTCTATGAATTAAAATTGTATTAAGTAATGACTTAAAGCTTTTGTATTCTACCCCTCTCACTATTGCATGTGGCTTTCAAAGGTGCTTTTGAAGAATTTATATAAAGGTAACTTAGAAAAAAATCAAATTATAAGTGTTGTCTAAAGAGCAATGGCCTTTACTTAGGAAAAAAACCCCTTACACTAAAACTTTATATGGGTTTAAAATTACAACTATTATTTTAAAAATATAAGATTGCATTGTTTAACAGTGTAGAGAAAACAACTGCATTTCTTTGCTTTGCATTTATTTGCACTCTTGTGCTTCTATTTTCAATTCCAGGAACTGTGTTATTGATGAAGTTGCATGTCTCAGATTAACTGTACCCAGGTACACTGAATGGAGGGGAAAGCCACATTATATTTGTGTATTTTTAATAATTCATATTTCAAACAAAGATCTTAATCTATGTTGCTTTCATGTACAGCCATGCATGTAATCACAGTTCCTTCCAAAGCACTGCCAGCACAGCTCCAGCCACGCTGCTGTTCCTGGAGCAGCTGCTGGAGGAGCAGCAGAGACATCCACCCAGGGATGAAACGCTTCCTTTGAGCGGGAAGCTGCAAAAGAAAGCATCTTTAGAGTGAGAGTGCTCTGAAAAGGGGAGTGTGTGTCTGTAACGTGCACAAGGAACAGGAGTGAAATCCATGCCAGGAAGCAGGTTAGTGCCCCAGCTCCTTTCAGGCTGCTTTCAGGAGACTTAGGTGGGGGCCAACCAGTAAAAAGATGAAATGTTGTCTATTCCATTCAAGGCCCAAGTATCTTAGGAGGTTGGAAAACAAATAGCTCCTGTGAGGGCTCAGAAGAGTCTTCTCGCAAACCCCTGTTTTTCTCCCCAACATTTATGGGAAATCATGCATATGATGATTAATCCTTGTGTTACATTGATTGAGCTGTTTGTACAAAACCGACTCTGTTAATATACAGCTCCATCTGTAGAGAATACAGAATATTCAGGCACTACAATGGAACAATCAAGAAAAGCCACTTGCATTCTTCCTGGGAGAGTATACGGGAACACAGTACAAAAGTAAGCAAATGAAAATGTTACCTAAATATCAAGTGAAAATATTCCTTTAGTGCTTTTATAAGACTTTGTTCAAAAATCCATTCTCTCTAACATTCAGAAGCTTATTTGTGTTTTGAAACTAAAATTTGGTTTGCCACACTCATTTTTAACTTGTGTAAATATTTGCTTGTATTTTCATATTCAACTGTGTTGTGTTTCTTTTTTCCACTGTCACAGATGTAGGCAATTTTCTATCCCTTCCCCCCAGCATTTTTTGGCAGCTAATGAATGCAGTCCTTTGGATCTCATCTGATCTTTGGCAGGATATCTGGAATTGGTGTCCTAGGATGTGTGTAGCTAGCTCAGTAATGATGTTACAGGAAAACTAAACACTCCAAGCCACAAAGCTCTATTCAGGAATTTTATCTCTGATCCAGAGGCAGAGTAAAACCCGCTGCAGTCCCGTGAATCCCAAAATGAATATTCAGTCATGCACACAGATAGCCAAAGGAATGAGAGGGTGATCCCCCATGGAAAGCATAATACCAGCGAGTCAGAGGGCTTGGGATCCTTGTAAGGGGATTGTTATATATTCTTGAACAAGTTGTTTAATTGTTTCTCCATTGTCCCGAAAAAGAAGTGTAAGGATGTAATGCAAAGTGCTGTTGGTAGATGGGTTTTATATCCCTGTTCCATATCAAGATCCCACTGTGAGGGACTGTAAAGTCAGTTTGCATTTCACCTGCTTAAAGCTAATTCTTGCTTCTCTGTGAGTAACGCAGCAATCCCATCTAGGATTTATCCAGGATGCTACCAGGTGCCAGGAGCTATCAACCAGTGCCTGAGCTGATGTGAGACAGGTGGAGGGCTCTGTCACTCTCTTCATCTCTTTGGAATAATTCATTAAATACTTCTACCTGTGTCAGTTACAGGTAAAACCCACGGTGGAATTACTTGTCTCTATTCTTGTTAATCCCTTGCCTGTCAGCTCTCATCAGGCATTACATTCTGCCTGCCTTAGCAATTTCCAACATGCAAATTCTTTGGCTGATGAAGTGCTGCTGGACTGTCTCGTATAGGTGTATATTATGGATTTGGGTGTCATATATTAATCTTGAAGGAACATTTCTCTTTGTACTTTGGACACTTTCTAGCACAGGTTTTAACAGCAAATAATTGAAATCCTTTAATTTTACCCTTTTTTTTTGTGGAATTAGACATTTATATGTTGGTTTCTACTGAAACATCAAATAGTCAAAATTTCACTTTCAGGGGATGAAAGTGTCTCCAGCCCAACTTGGTAGGTGTATAATGCTGGAATACATTTTATGTGGTAGTGACTGCGTTGACAGCAGTACCCCTAATGCTTTACTGAAATCCAGCAACCTGGAGTCTGGGCACCAGCAGTGTTAAATCTTTGGGTAAAATGGCAAGTCAAAAGGATAGAGTATTATCTATCTCCATCTATCTACTGTAAGAGAATGGAGAGACTGCAATTATGTCCTTAAGTTTCAGCTAGGACAGATGTATCAACTTTTTAAGAAGCATCTTGTTCCAGATCCTGTTAAAATATTTCATTTACACAACATTTAGGTTACTACACTGGTTTAATTCTGACTTGGTATATTGTGTTGTCTTAGGAAAAAGACCAAGCCTTTAGATTAATTTTATTATGCCATATAAACAGCAGAGTGCTGATAAAACTGTGTGCTATATATTATAATATTTTTTTTGCAAATATAGGATGATAATTCAGCTATTCCTGGATTTTTATGCAGTTAACTTCTCCATCTTGAGTAGTGAAATGAAAGTGTTGTCTGAACTATTGCCATTACTCATGTTAAGCATCACTCTGAAATATTCCTGTTGAACTTGACACAAACTCTGACTCAAAAGACAAAAACCACAGAATGCTGAGGGACCTGCGTTCTGCATCGTCTGGAATCTGTACTTCCAAACTGATTAGATGAGTATGTTCCCTATCTGGAAATAGTTCAAATACTTGCAGTCAGGGGAGGGTTTATCCAACACCATTTGTTTCAGATGTCTGGCTGTTAATGTTTAAGCATTTTCTGCTGTATTTGGAAAACTATAGATCTTGACTAGGCACTAAAATTTCACTCCTCCATATGACTTGTATCTGCACAGCTTATGTAGGGCTTGATATGTTTCACTCTGTTTCCAGCCCAAAATATCCTTCCTGTAATTTCCTTTAAATACACAAATCTTTCAAGAGCTGAAGGTTTAGAAACTAGTCATCTCAGAAAGTATGGGATTTCATCCCTGGTGAGAACCAATATTGCACATACATGTATGAAAAGAGCATATTGCTGCCTCTGTGAGATTATTCAGGTTCAAGTGCTAGAGATCCATGGCTATGACACAGAGCTGTAAGCAAAGGAGCAATTCACTGGGGCAAATGGTACTTCTCAGAGCTTCAGGGGTTTAGCAATGCTTTTAATTCAGTAACATGTTTTCTAGGAAAGTGAGGATGGACAGGAGCCCGTAATCAGTGTCCTCACACTACCTGTACTCACACATGGGTTTAATAGTAAAAAAATTTCAGGTGTAAAGTTGCATCACCAAGTTTAACTTGAAGAGGGGGACAGTAAAAAATGTAATATGAAGTGTGGTGGACTGACCAGGCAGAGAGTGGAATACTTTAAAAAAATGAGACAGGAAAAATCTTCTCCTACTCTCCCCAAAAGACTCATAAAGCCATGACCTAGTCCAGCCCCAACAACCAAACCCAAATTATTTATCACTGAGGAAGGATGAAATATTTCTGAGGGGAGTTATGAATTCTGAAGCTGTCAGTTTGTTCCAGTACTTTAAGTGCTGGAAGCCCAGAGGACTTGCCAAAAGTAGTTTTGTCCACATAATTAGGCTTTTAATGTAAAATCAGATCTTTGTGGATTTCTTTTTTTTTTTTTGGTAGGAGTGCAACTGTGTAAGAAGAGTTTTGATAAGCATGAGAGAGCAGCAGCGTGTGTTTGCAGTGCTGTTAATAGGCTGGAACCAGTTACAAAGGGAACATGTGTATCTCTTCTTCCAGCCACCTCTTTTGGCTGCTCTTTGGGCACTGATGCCAAGGAAATTAACAAATCTTGTCAGTCCTTCCAGGACATTCATTAACTTAATTTACTTTTGTTAAACAATTTCTTGTTACTCTAGGGGTACCAGTAGTTTTTTACTTAAATTAGAGATTTATACACTTATTTCTTTGGTATTAAGCAAACTCCTTTTTTTTATTGAATTCTCTGTGTGTACTTAGAAAAAATGCTTTTTGGTGTTGAGTTTGGGGTTCTTGTATGGGATTCTCTACAATTCTGCAAGCTTCCAGTAACCAACACCTAGTTTGGACCCTGCCTATGCTGCTTCATGAGCAAAACCTCTTAAGCTCTGCTCTTCTAGTTCTAGTATTTAAATGCTGGTTTATCTTTTTTTCCCAGTGAGAGAAGAACATAGGCAGTGGGGCTCCTTACAGTGATGTTCTGTGTACTGGTGTGATGAATGAATGAAAACTAGTGAAAAAAATTCAGGAGCAGGTGACCACAGTAGGCTTTCTACCCATCCTGTGTGTTGAAAAGGCTTGGGAAAGGGTTGAATGACCACAACTAGCCCAGGAGGGGGTAACTTGAGATGCAGGAGGTAAAGGTAGATGTGGAGTAGCCATCAGGAAAGTGAATAAGACTTCTCTCACAAGCTCAATTTGCTGTTTGACCCTGTGATGAACATTAGAGTTCTTAGCTCCTGTATTGGAATCACTACTGAGTAACTAAAATACCAGCCAGAAAACTTTCCTCCTGCTCGTATACTCTCATGGCTTATCCATTCAATAGCAGTAATAAATGGGAGGATTAAAATATAGATGTGTTTTGGAAACATTAAAATTACAAATGAAGTAGGTTTATTACTTTTATTCGTGCTTTTAGTAAGAGCTGTTGGAAATTATAAAGCTCCATCTTTTCATGCAATTGTGTGTCTGTCAGTATTCCAGAGGGAAGGCTGTCTCTGGGAAAAGGAAGCAGAATATGAATACTGCTGAATGATTCATTTATAAGTTGCTTTATTTAGTTAGGAATTTTTGTTATACTTTCCTCTATAATACCTATTTTTTTCCATGCTGTAATAGGCTCATATTCTTAAAACCTCTGAGAAGGTGTGCTGTTACTTTGATCTCGTGGGCTGGACAGCATGGCAAATGAAGCATAGCAGACTTGCTTAAGTAGCCTTAAGATTCATCTGGAAATGGGGCATGTATATCCCTGTTTATTGAGTGTTGTTACCAAAAGACAGCCTTTTCTGGGTGCATGGCTGGGAACTTAGCACAGAGAAGGAAAACTCCTGGGTAAGGCAACTGAGTTATCAGGGAATCTGGGTGCTTTCCTGGTGTGCTCGAAGGTGTCTGAGTGTGTATGTTGGGCACTAAGATGACCACTTAAATTCTTTAGATGGGTTGAGGAACAGTAATCAATACACAGGATTATAATAATTTATGCTACATAAAAATCTTTAATGTGGACTTGACAAATTTGGCCCAAGAAAATATTTGTTGTACCCTGAACTGGGTAACATCTTGATTATTGAGGTTCCCTGTTCTTCATGACAGAGATTTTTTGGTTGTTTTGGTTGCTTTTTGGTTGTTGTGTTTCTTTCTTTAAAAATCTCTGGTATCATTCTTCACAGAAAAGGAGTTCCTCACATCCATTGCAGTGCCTCCCCACAGCACTGACTCTGTGTGTTATGAGCTATGAATATTGATATTCTTCTCTTTGCTCCTGAGACTGTGTATCCTTCTTTTTCCCCCCTTAGACTTTTCAGTGATGAAAAATATGCTTAAACTTGTGTCTTAAATGTGATTCAGCTTAGTCTTTTCTTGCTATAATTTACATGGAGCTTAGATGGCTTAACAAACAGCTTTTTGGGTCAGCTACATGATGCTGATGCAGCATAACACACTTTTCTGCAGCAGTTACTTTAATTAATAGGGCTTCTGAATGCCTTCTGTGAGGTCCTCGATACCAGCTTTAGAAAAAGCCTCCTGATTCTTTAACCTTTATGACCAGAAGGTTGTTACTGGAGGAAAACAACTGCTTAAAATAAAAGGCAATGAAAATGGTTTTAAAACCCCCATTAGAATATGAATTATAAATTATGATAGAGCTGGAAATAGAGGGAGAGAAGGAATATCAGCATACAGTTTTCCTGGGAATCTACCCTTGAAGACAACCAAGATGGTTCATAGAGATTTTCTTGTATTTTCCAAAGAAAGATACATCTCTCTGTCATTGGTAGGAAAATACAACTGTGAGAAATACTGCAGATGCAATATATTCCTATTTATTTGTATCTGTATGACACTTTGCTAAACATAAAAGCAAATGAGAAAGTAAGGTGAATCAGGGGGATGTTATGGCTGAGAGGGAAGTTTATCACTAAGCTGTCATTGACAACTGAAAGAATTCATAGACTCAAGTGTCACACGATAACACATTGCTAACAGCAGCTTATTTAAGTATTTCATTTGGAATTTAATCTATGTGCTACCTCCAAGGTTAGTAGCTAGAGGATAATTGGGATCAAAGAAGGCAGAGTGTGAAAGAATCTATTAGAGTCGAAACTGAGTGCTTAACTTAAATGGTGAAATGGGTTTATCACCTGAATCCAGATCAATGAATCTGTGTTTAGCTTTGAGTCTGTGGGAGTGTTTTGGTCATCCAGAAAACAGTGCTGTTCTTGAGGACAAAGCAACAAGAGAGGATGGGGAAAAACCTTTAAAAAGTTTGGGTTTGTATGCTGAGTTATGATCTGGACTAAGAAGTAAAACTTCCATAATTGCATTGGAAGCTTAGAATGATTGGGATAGATGATTCTGGCTTGAACTTCAGTGGTGCTGTGTGGAGGGAGTTCTCTGAAGGAGAGAGGAGAAAGGGCTAATGGCAGATGTCAATCACCTCGAGCAGGAGGTGATGTCCTGTGATTTCCAGGAGCTGCAGCTTTCTTCACTCTTTATTCTGAGATGATCTTTAGCTGCCTCTCCTAAAATGAAGAAACCTGAGTTGAGGGACTGATGTCAGAAGCACAGACACAGTGAACGTGCTTCCCTCTCACCTGAAACACCATATCACTCATATGGGATTTGTTTCATATTACTGCCCAGCAAGATGGAATCCTTGTTTCCAAATACATTTTGCACCATCTTTAGCTTTTGATGCAGTGCCTAAAGCTTGATTTGTCACATTGGGATGATTCCATATGAAGTGCCATGAATCAAATTATTTTCTAACACAATGGGTTTAGCGCCTCCTCGACTGTGGTGAGGGGTTCTATAGAGGTACCAAAAGAAATGCTCCAGAGCAGCAAGGTTTCTTCTATATTTTGAATAAAATCTACCCACTTGCCCACTCTTCAGCTGGCTGGAGAGCAGTGCAGGACACTGTTTTCCTTTGTGGTAAATCCACATCCATTGGAATTAATGCATGCCATGGAGACCAATGTCAGTGTCCTCTGTGCATATCATTCCTTATGTTTTTGTAATTATTTCAAAGGGTAACTGTCTATGGGATTTTAGGCCTTATAAACTGATTCTCTGTTTTGAACAAGAGGGCAAGTTAACTTCTGACAACGTTGATGTGAATGTTCTGGCTTTCCAGTGAAACAAGAATTAACTGATTTTTCTTCTTTACCTATTTAAAAATTAGAGAAATAAGAACACTTTGACTTCCTGAAAGGCCTTTCAGTTTGAGTACCTTAAAGCATATCATGAAATATAAATTATTTTCTCTTTCCATCCATTATAATCCCTTTGTTGATGGAGTTATTGAGTCACATCACAGTACTATGGAGAATGTACAGCATGATGGACAGAAAAAAGAGCCCCTGAGACACAAGCAGAACATTCTAGGGATGGAGACATGCATTTTGTGAAAAAAGAGACACACACATATATGACAACACTGCTATGCAGATTTTAAAGTAGTTGTAATTTTAAAATCATTAACTTCCAGAGTCTTTGATGGTCTTTCCCCAAATCAAAAGCTTTGACATTCAAATGATGTTTTTGTCCTCATAAAATGTTAGAATGAAAACCCCAGGGCTACATTGACAGTAAACTGGGGTTGCATTGTAAGTGCTTGTTTGACTGCAGCAAACACCAGCAAATTATTGACAGAACAGTTTTTCTTCAGGTGAAGGTTCACCTTCATGTAGAAGTTTATAGGACATAGTTTTATATGGAAACTTTTCGCTTTTTATAAATATAGTTTGATATTTTACACAGGGTATTTTCTAGACTATCAATTTTATACTTTTCTTTGGGATTGCATGTTGCTAATGCATTGTAATTTTTCCAAAATGCTGTGCAAGAAGAGACCTATTTCTCAGTGGTTTTCTGTATGAAATACTAGCCTTCCACTTCAGGGGCTGTATTTTACATTTAGTTTGAAATGCCTGTGAGATATATTGAACTGCTGGAAACAATTTGGGCAGCTTGTGAAGCACAATATCAAAGCCCACAGGTAGTGTAAGAGGTGGAGTTTTGAGCTTTTTTGCTTAGGTCTCTCAAAACGCAGTGTCAGAGCTAAGGTGCCTTCTATTGAACTGGATCAGAAGTGGGTTTAGTCTCTAAATTTAAAACTCTAATGAAATTGCTTCATAGGCAAATGTGATTGCCGTTCTTAATTAACTTCAGGGATTCTTTTACACCTCAGATACCCACATTATGAAGTAATTAAAAATAAACTTGAGATTTCAGTGTACATGTCTGTAAACATCAATAGCTAAATGGGGAATGGATGGGAAGAATAACTGAATTAAAACTATCAAGACTTCTGATAGAAAGGTGTTTGCACCATTTGTGGACTGGCTGTCCTCAGTGCATTTCATTGTCCTCTAAGCAGCTGAGGGAGGCCCAAAGATAAAGGAAGGGGGTAATTCTTGAGGAGTTACAGGATTTGTAGTTTTCCCAGGTTCTCCTTCTGAGAAGGGAAGGGTATTGCTTTTGGTCCATGGCACAAACTGTTTTCTTAGATAAGGCATTGGATTATCCCATAGTTAGACTTGTTAGCAATCCTTTTGCATCTGATGCCCTACCAGGAATGTAAGTGCTCTCAGCTTTTCTGCCAGGCTTTTTATTTAGTTAAGGATCACTCTCTCAAATATGTATTTAAAATGCTTAAACTACAGCTAGTCTCAGTCTAATGTAACTTTAAACTTCTTTGTATTTGAGCACTTTAGGACTTCCTTCTTTTAACTCTTTCAATAACAAGCAGGAATGCACATGCACAGAGTCAGTGTTAGGGCATGAAGTTGAGGTTCAGGTAATGGAAACAGACAGACATATAAGAAATAAATATTATTTTGTTTCCCTTATCACAGAATTTCTCATATCTATGAATGAAATGCAGCAACCTAAGTGAGATCAGCCTTGAGGGTACCTAAGGCTGAACAGGGTCAGCGAGGCAGCCCAGTGACTTACCAGATTATAAGTGTTGTGTTGACCAGGTAAAGCTGCAAATGAAATAACAGCTAGAGTTATAGCAAAAGTGAAATCTTGATTTCATCTAAATAGAAATCAAAGCATCAATTAGTGGTACAGCAATTTTTGCAAGGCAAATCTTATGCTTATTCCCACTTCAGTGTTGTTATTGTATGGTACAGAGATTCACACACACACTTCTGGAAGAAGTGCCACAATAGAGATTTCAAACTGAATAATTCTCTGGAAAAAATCATGTACCATTTATATCAGCACTGCTGCTTTACTGGAGACAAGTGAAGGGGATGACTTATTAGATAAAAATTATTTGCACATGCTGTAATTGCAATAGGTTAAGAACCCATAAGTGCTATCCCAAATAATGGAAAGGAAATGTAATCATTTAACCTCATGAACTCTTGTCCATACTTGGTATTTGGTTACATGCTGGAATTATCATTTCCAATCTTATTTTTATGTTATTTTGTGTCAACATTACTGTCTAAGACGTATGTATTCTGTATGGGAGCATGTAAGAACAGTGGAACAGGAATATCAGTAAAATATTTTATGATATCAACTTTGGCATCTGGCGATTCAGTCTCTTCCAAAGTCATCCATAGCATTGGCAACCCATTTTATGAGAAGAATAAGGGAAAAGTGCAGCTGGAGGTGCTCAATAACCTGCATGGCTTCCTGGAGCTGAATTACAAACTGAAGTGTTTGTAACTGTGCTGGCATTGTGAGATACAAATACATTTGAAATCTTATTTTCTGATTTTGAATGTGCTTGACTATATCAAAACCTTATTTATTTAGGGAGAAAATCTCAGCTGAAAGCTAGAAATCCTCATTTTACTTTTGTGTCTCAGTCACTAAACCAAACTCAGGCTTTTGGGGGTTTGATTTTATTCATAGCAAAATTATGCCAATGTTAATTTACCAAGGAAGGTTCCAGACACAGTTCCATGCACAGACCAGTAGTATTATATTTTGCTTTCCACATTCTATGGAGGTATTTTCTGAAGTAATTTTTTAACAACCACTTCCAAAATATTAATTCTACCTTTTGCGGCAACATTAACAACAACTGCTGGATTGTGGGCTCCTAGAAAAGCAGTAGAATGTAACAATATTAATTAAGTCCTTAAAATGATGGCAATGAGTTCAGTGATAATGAGCAAACCTCTTCTGCATTCATTAGTTGCAGAAGAGTATATTTTTTATTACAGAACTGATTTTTGTAGGAGAAGCTCATAGTGTGATTCAAGTGTGAAGGTTCATTTGTATTAAATGTGATGAAATTATGTGTAAACCAGGTATATAAATTACCATTCAAGGTCTTATAGCTTTTTGACTTCCAATCAAAACTGTATTGTTACTGGTAAATGAGGGAGACTGACTTTGTTGTAGCACCCTTAGCAATGTGGCACTGGGGCTTTGTGCTTGTAGCTGAGTGAGAATATGAGTGTATTTCAAATCAGGAAATGGAAATAAACCCAACGTTGATGGTCTTGCAGTAAAGGAAATAGGAACATATTAATGGTGAAAAGAAAATCAAAGGCACTGCCTATGTGAGCTGAGTTCTGTGGGACTGAAAGCATAAATAGTTTGAAAATCGGTGTGTAAAAAGCCATACATGGAATAAGAGGACAAAGTCAGACTCTAATGGGTGAAAAAGCCAGTTTTGCTGCCTGTTTGATAGGGAAAACTTAGTACTTTTCTGTATCTGTGGCCACTATTTTAATTTCCATTTCATTTTTGTACTTCTAACAAGAGTGTGCAGCCCCATATTCTTATTTATTGAATCTGAAAGTGGATGCAGAGTTCTTACATCACCAGAAAAGATTTAAACCCCCCAAACTTACGGCCCCCCTCAACTTTAATGGCTTTGATGTCATTATTACCACTTGAGGAAGATTCTTCAAGGGCTGCCATGCACTGATGGTTTATTTTGCAGCTCCCTTGTAAGTCAGCACAATGCTTATAAAGCATAAAGGATGCCAGTCATTTGGAATGCTGGTGCTTTGCTGCAGGGAAAGGGAACTGCTTCCCACTGGGAATGCTGCTTTGCCAGTGCCAGGGAGGACCTGAAGGCAGAAGGTACAAATATAATCAAGTAAGGAGAGCTTTAGCATTGTGGTGTGTGCAGGTAGAGACCCTGCAGAGCTGCCTGTCTGAACTCAGACTTTACTCGATGTGCTGGAATCCTCTGGAAAGAGCTGAAGTGGTAAATCAGCCAATTTCCCTAATTTCTAGCTAAGATAAATTTGTCTGGATGACTTGTAACTCTCTCTGCTTATGAACGAGAGCTTTTGAGTTAAATGCATCACTCCTGATAAGAAAAAGAAGATTAGGAGACAATGACATCTGCTGGCTTTGAAAAGAGAAGGCATCAAACCAGCATATCCTGATGAGGCGAGGGCTTTGCTATCCAGCTTCATTTGGGACTAATCCATGAAGCTCTGTGTGAACCTATGAACCTATAACACAAGATGGAAAAAGGTACTTGGGCTGAGTCCTGCCTTCAGGACCAGCAGGCACCTTGGGAAGGAGAGTGGCAGCTGCTGGGTCTGGGCTCAGCCTGGGCAGGAGGGCATTGCAGGGAGAGGGAAGGTCCTGAGCAGCAGCTCCATGGCAGGAGCTGTTTGGCCTTGGGCAATCTCAGAAAGTGGCCTGAAAGAATGCAATATACAGCATCTTCCATCTGGTGATTTCAGAAATCTTTAAAAAATAATTGCATAAATTCTACCTGTCTTTTTTTTCCCCCCCAGAAAAAGTTAGGAACTTCTTATCCAACCTTTCCAGTTTCATTTGTTTGGGGATCATAAGACTGGATGGAAAATCATAACATTTGCATTGAATATTTTAGGAAGATTTTTCTGCATTTGCTTTACAGCTTTGATTAAGATTCATATACTAAATCCTTCTGCAATCTCTTAAATCTCCAAGTGTCCTGTAATCACATCCCTCTAGCAGCAGAGATCTAAGGAAAATATTAAATAGGAGGTATTACGAATTAAAAATTGAGATTTTTAGCATTTGGAAGCCTTTTTAGCACTGTATGCACCTGGAGGAAATGAAGGTTCTGTTTTTTCTACGATTTCTTTGAGGGCCCAAAAGCCAAATGAAAATATTAAATAGAAAGCCTAGGCTTCCAGCTGGTCTTACTGCAGTGGGTCTTAATGCTCCTCCAGAAGAGGGACTTGGAGAGAGAGCCATTACAAGTTGGGCTGCAGTAAAAGAAGGTCCCAATGTCTGTGTGGCTTTGGATTTGATCACTAAGACTTGGTAAAAAGGGAAAGTTGAGTACAATACTGGCAGGAGACTCCAAGTACTTATTACTGAGCCTGTGTTGTCCATTTTCTGTTCATCTTTATTATAGCCTGTTTCTTGCCTTCTACCACTTCCCCTTAACTCTGCAGTTTGACTTACTTGATAACTGCAGGCAGGCAGCCTGCTGGCTTTTGTTTGCCTTTTTGTTCCTTCTCTTTTTCTTTTTTTTTTTTTTTCCCTGATCAACCTTCAAATGTTTTTTATCAATCTGCTTTTCCTGTCCTAACCTGCGTACTGAAAGGAAAAATGTCCTCAGTGGGATATAATAACACAGATTTGAAATCAAACGGCTGTATTAGGATCATGGTTTCACTTGGCACACCACTGCACTGTGTCATCGTGGTGCTTTTCTATGGGAAATATGATTTACTTATTTCCAAGTCGGGGAGTGTAAAAGTATGCGCATGCCCAGTTGTCATCCACCTTCCCCTGATGTATTTTTTTGGTGTTTTCTTTCTGGGGTTTCTGTTGTTGTGGTTCCTATCTCTAAATCAGACCTGGTCACCTAGCTGGCACATTGCAGCAGGGTTTGTACAAGAACCATGGTGAAGTACCACAAAAGGGAATCAAAAAGGTGAAAGCTCTCTGGACACAAATACTTTAAAATCTCCTCTGCAGACAAAAAAAATCCCTAACTGTTAACATTCACAGCACGCCTCGTAGAGCTGCATTATATATGGTTGCCACGTCACTTTGTAATATTGGTACACGGCTTTAGTGCCTTGCTTGGATTTGTAATTACATTTAAATAATTTAACTCCATTACAGCACAATGTCTAGTGGAGATGTATGGTTCCTTAGGAAGGCGTTTCCTTTCAGATTGATCTAATGACTTGAGAAAATGCTGCTGCTATTAATGCTTGTTAACTATTGATATGCAAAAATAAAACTTTTAGGAGTGCAGTGGAAGGCATGATAAATGTGCTAATTTTTGAGGCCTATTTGATAACTCATCATTTGATTTGTGTTGTGTCAGACAGCCTTAATAGCTTAGCTAGTTGTGTTTTGTAGATCAAAGGTAGCTTTTATCAAGATCAGGCTAAAAAGGTTGCAGCTGATGAGTGAAATACAGTAATTGTTGTACAATAATGCAATGTCCAGCAAGGTTTCCTGGACTGCTGGACTGCAGTAGGACTGTGTTCACAGGTAGCTGGAAAAGCAGAGTACACACAGTAGATTTTTTTGGTGGAGGTTTATTGATAGATTTATGTTGGATGTGTAAAGGACAGCATAGCTTTGGAACTGCTGCAATCCATCTCCTATTTCACTTTGAATTTATACAAACACTTTGAAGTTGTTTGCTGGTATTCTGATATGTTTCTTGTTGTTTTCAGCTTGGTTTTGTTTGGGTTTATTTGTTTTTTGTTCTTTTTCTTCTCCTCACTGAAAACACTCTACCACAAGTTGTGAGTATAAAATGCTACTTCTCTGTTGCAGAATGTGACACCAGAGAAGTTTTTCACATCATAAAAATGTGCTTTGGTGACCAAGTGCACTTCCTTTTTCTGTTCAGGGTAAATGAGCCTGTTTGCAGGCTCACAGGAGGAACTAAGCAGCAAATACTGTGATCACCAGTGAGTCCATCCTCAGCAGCACTGTGGAACAATTTATGGAGAGCTCCAGTAATTTGTCAAAGACACTTAGTAAATCTGGTGCACCTTCTTGGCCTTGAGTTGCTGATTCTCTTTTTGCTGTCAGTCCTGGGAATGGGCACAGGACTCTGCTGTCTCCGCTCTCTCTTCCTGGCCTTATCTCCAAGGTTTCTTTGGGTCTTTTGATTTTCCTTTCTCCAAGCTGTTTATTAATTTCCATCACTTCTCCCAATCTTTGTCTTCCTTCAGTCTTTAATTTCCTTTTAATTTCATTTCCTTTTCTCAAGTCTTTTGAATGTCTCTCACTCTTTTTGTTCATTTTCCATGCGGGAGTTCTTGTGATGCTCTCAGGTTTGCAGTGCTCCATGTGGGTGATGTGCTCTGGCACCACAGCAGCAGCTTTCTGTACCTTCCCATCCCTCCCACCAGCAGGGACAGGCTCAGATTTGTAGGGAAGGAAAAAAAATCCACAAAGCTGGAAGTGTCTGGATAAGGTTCTCCAATTCATTTATCATAATATAGATTTCTTCTTTCTTAAGAGGCTTCTGTGGAACAGGGAGAAAAATCAGGCATATATGAAGCTAAGTGGAAAAGGCGTGAGTGAAATGACAGGACTCTGTTTTATTTTTCAAATGTGGGTTCCTTTTTTTTGCTACTATTTCTTCCTGGTTTGGTTTTTTGGTTCTTTGTTGGGGTCTTTTGAGTGGTGGAGTGTTTTTTTTTTGTTTTGTTTTTTTTAAATTTCTCAGTTTGTGGTGAAATTAGGATGGTCCTGGCTGAAAAACCCTGAAGGTTTTTCCTAACCATGTCCCTTTAAATATTTCTTTGTAAACTACTTGGAGGTTTTGTTGGTTTTAAGCTGAATGGCAACCATCTAAATTACTGACTTTGTATTTCCCTGATGCTTTGATCTGCTTTAATATAATCAATAGCAGAAATACACTCTGATTTGGACAAAACCAGATGATTAAGTGTTTTTGGAAAATGAGGACAAATAGCCATCTCTCCCTGTTGTCAAACACATTGCTTTGTTTGATTGAAAGCGCAGATATTTTCATTGTACATTAGTTGTGCTACTTAATGAAATGGACTTATTGCTACAGCCCAAAACTACATATAAATTACATATTGTTATAGTTGCTATGGCAAATAATTACCATTATTTAATGGTAACTTATGAAACCATTATGTATCAAGGCAAATGTAGTCAGTAAAATGCAAAGTGCTATTTCTCTGTAGAATATATTTAATAACGGAATTGGATTATTTTTTCTTAATTGTCTGGATTCATATGTGCTTTAAATTGTGTTCTTCTGAAATATTAATGGGTATACAGAGAAGGCAGCTTGATTTGGCCACAGAATATACCTGTATGTACTCTGTGTTCTGGTTCTTGTCATTCTAGTTTTAAAGGTGCTCCCCAGCCTTCTGTCTCTCTCTCATCTATTGGTGTTGAGAAACTGCCATTGCCTTATCATAACTGAGCTTCAGGCATGTCTGAGGTTCACCTCAGTAGGGTTTTACCCTTTAATATCACCGGGGATTTGGATATTTGTCATAAATGACATTGTGAGTTATAGCCAAGAAGATACTGCTGATGGAAGTGCTTGATGCTGGCCTCTTAAAAAGGAACATTTTCCACCATGCACAAATCTTTTGGGATTGTTCATGGAAAACAACAGACATGCCTCCTGCAGCAATTTTCTAGCTAAAAGGGAATCATTGTAGTTGATTCAGAAGGGGATCAGATGCAACCACATGAGTAAATGTAAGTAGAAATACTGAAAGTTCAATATATTGCAGCAGAAAATATGGAAGTAAACCTTAGGTTTATATTACACTGTCTAACCCAGTAGCAATTTTAAGATTAATTTGCCTCCCCATTATTGATACATGTCACATTTCCCCTGAGCTGAGTTGAGCCGAGTCAAACCCTGTTTGTTTCTTGCCTTTTCTCTCCCTCCATCAACATTTGAAAGATGTCTAATATATAGAGAAGTCTGAAGCTGTGTTATTTAAATAATGGATTGATCCAGGGCATCATTTACAAGTAAATGGTATCGGGAATAATTACAGATTTTGCACAGCTCTAACAGAAGTGTGGAAATTGAGGTGAAAATTCAGTGTGTGTTTGTGAGTGTGTCATAGTGCTGTTCCTCCTTGGCAAAGGACTTATTTACTGCTGTGGTCAAGGTCAGTGGTTTGTTTCATCAGGTGCTGTTTGGTTCATGACTAAACCTTTCTGTAAAAGTCTGCTGTTAGCAGTGGATAAACTCCCCCTTGTTGAAGATATCCCCCTTTGCCACGGGGACTGTACAAACACCAGCCAGCTTGGAATCCACAGTGATGTTTGCAGGGTCAGTGCTGTGGCTTGTCCAGGTTGACTTCTGTTCTCAAGGAGCTGGACAGAATTGGTGTATGTAGGGGGTTTTTTTCCTTACAAAAGTGGTTCTGGTTCATTTCTTATTTTGTTCATATCTCATATCTGAAGGGAAGAAGAGTGAAAACTATGTGAGGAAGTGTGACATTTAACACAATGTAACCTCATCAATTAAATAGCTTAGATTTGGCAAAGATTAGTATTTACAGCATGTAAATAAAATTATTAATTACATAAGATATTGTTTACTAAGAATCTTAATCCTTCTGCTTCAGGGTGTAAACTAATTAGTAGGCAGTGCTGAAAAAGCTGCATCATATTATGATAGGAGTTCATGAAATCACTGTGGATGAACACAGTGAAAGCTGCCATGTGATATTAGTAGATCAGCACAGACATTGTTGGCTCTTGATGGGAGGTTGTACACACAAAAAAAGCTGGTAGAAATAATCCAAATCAACTGAGCAGCTGAAGTGGGAATGGCAGCCCTTCAAGGGGAAGGAAGTCTTGGAAAACCTGATTCAATTTTCTTTAGAAGTGGCACCTGTAAGAATGGGTGATAATTAAATGTATATCTTAAATAGACCTTTCTCAGCCTAGACAACTCCATGAGTGTTTTAGGCACAGACAGTGCATTCATCTTTCTGAAATGTGAGAAGCTTCATAGTTCTTCAGGCAGCAGAAAAATGGCTTAGAAGAGCCTTGTGCAGGTTGGCTGGCTCTGCCATTGCCTCTCAGCCTGGAGTGCTCTGGTGGGTAACCAGGGTTGGGAATGGACAGATCCCTGTAACAACTTACCTTCTTCCTCTGAGCCTATGAAAGGGCAAATGAACCCCCATTTTATTCAGCAGCACGGTGCTACACAGTGAGCAGGGCCTATTTCTCACAGATTGACTTTCCCATGCAGAACCCAGGGCTGCTTTTAGCTGCTTCAGTCCCTCCTCTTGCTCATCTGCAGCCTGAAGGACTCACTGGCTGCTTGAGGAGAAGCCCAGGCTCATGACCTCAGTACAGTTATTTTCCTTGTCCTGTTCACAGACTCTGGTCATGGAGAGCAGCTCTGATCTTTCACTGGGCTGTGCTGGGAGCCCACTGGAGAGCCTTGATAGTGATCTGGACTCCCAGAGCTTCATCAGGAGCTCATAGGTGTGATGAGAGTAAAGAGAAGGATATGCCAGTGTCAAACTAATTAAAAATCTTATCATTGTAATGTCAGTTTTGTGACTGTGTTCACAAAGCCACCAGGTTTCTAAGTATTTGTGTGTATATTTATAGAGGTGTATGTGCTCCAAGTTTAGGGGGAGTGTGTCTGTTCTGATCCTGGAGAGGAAAACAGGCATGGCAGAAACAGGAAAGTACAAAGTTACCTGGGGCTACAGGCAGGATAATATTGTGGTTCAAGTTGCAAAGAACCTGTGGAGTTATGGGTAGTTCCCATCACATTTCCTTAAAACAGGACAGAATTGGTTGTTTGGCACACATGCAAATAAGGTGATTTAAAGATTATTTCTCTACTTCTATTTACTCTGGTCCTGTAATAGCAGGGGAACTCAGTAGACATCTTTGCTTATGCAGGTTAAGAAATGACTGCTGCCTTTGTGGCCACAGAAGTGGTTGGGATGGAGGCTGCAGACACGGGCAGCTTTCAGGACTCTGGACATGATGGTGGGAGATGATGGTAGGAGAATGATCTCATTCCTGCCTTTGCCAAGGATTCTAGACATCAAATGGTATGGTGGGGTGATGAGCTGGTAGCTTGTGGATGACTTCATACCTAACTAGTGGTTGAGATGAGTGTCAGGGGTATTGAAGGACACTGTGAAGCAGCACAAACTTAGAGCAGCTTCCTTCAGTGCAGGATGAAAAATAAGAGTTTTTAGGCTTTGATGAGATACCAAGAGTGATACTGAAACATGCAGAAAGATGGCACGTTGTGTTGTCACTGCACAGCACTGCTCTTTGAGCTCTCTTCTTTCTAGTCTGTCTCGCTAATTTTTTTCCTGAAGTATAAGATCATTAAAAGTTACACTAAGTGAGTCATTTTTCTATTTCTTTGTATTGCAGTCATGGATTGATGATATTCTCACTCATGTCTGAAACTCGCTTACCATTGTTTTAATTTATTTTTCTAATTGTCTCGTTGTTTTGTTAAATAATTGGTATAATAAGGTTCTGCAAGGCTTTCCAGATGAATGAGAGGCACAGAATGGTATATGTGATATATGATTTTTGAAATTTCCTGGCCCAGGCTTTCAACAATCGTAATTTTGTAAGTAGGGAGTGGGTGAACAGTCTTGAATTCTCAATTGCACATTTGTCTGTTTATGTAATTTGCTGCTAATTGGGATTGCCTGCTTTTGTCAATAGGCTGTTAGCTTGTGAAATGGTGGCTTGGGTTCTGTTCTTCTCTCTTCCTGCCACTGGTTCTCAGTTTTCCCTTTGGCAAATTGCTTCTCGTGAGTCAGTGCCTTTTCCTTTTGGTAAGAGTCCTCTGGGTGGCTAAAATCTTTTTTGCATGATTGAAAGCACTGAAAGTAGTAGTGGAAGGAAAGTGGAAGAAGAGTGTTGTAATTGTAATTTACTGTGATTGAGGAAGCCTCAAGCACAGGCTGCAGTTAAACCCCATCACATCTGCAGTCAGCAAATAAAGTGCTAATAAGAAATTAAAAGTGTTGCAATGATTCCAAACTTCGTACTCCCATGGAACTATAAACTGATGCTCCTCCAATATCCATAAGGAGATATCACAGGAAGAAATTAGTAAAATTATGTTAATCTCAGTTAGCACTTAAATGTCCACTGAAGTTTGGTTGACTAGATGCTTTAATTTCAGCTACTCGTGTGCTTTCAGTTAAGTCCTTCGTAAGTGCTTTATTTAGATGTGGATGATGTTTTTCCCATTGAGCATTCAAGCAGAATATGGAATATAACTCCTACAATTGCAGAGATTTTACAGTCTGTACTTCTTACTGAAGGGAACTGGAGGGAAGTGGAGTTATTTTCTTCATGTGTTACCAGTATGAATTGGCTTGTTTGCTAATTAGTGCACTAATCTTTCAGAAATTCATTCTTTTTTCTGCATGGCTTTTCATTCTTTGAGTGCTTTTTATTAGTTCAGCATCCTGGTATTTTTGTGTGTTGTTCCAAATTCACACTCAAAGCGGGGAGGCACCAGGAACATCTAAAGGAGGAATTAAAACCACTGTTGCAGTAATACTTTTGCCAGAAGGACAGGAGTGAGATCTCATCCCGGTCTGCATAGAGGAATCCAGATAAAAAACATTTAAATGCCCTTCAGCACTGGAATAGAGCTTTGTATTTGCTGTAGTGAAGTTAGTGAATGGTTGCCCATGGACTGCTGACTGCCTGTGTCCCCTTTGATTTATCCCCACACTGCAGCTCAGCAAAGGTACCGAGGCAGTCAGACAGAAGTGTTATAAAGTGTGACAAACCCTGTTTCCTCGGAGGAGTTCAGCTGCCACGATGCATATTTTACATCTTTCTCTGATGTAACGAGAGGTGTGAGTTCCTTTCTGAAGTTACAATTTGGAGCTGGCTACACGGATTCAGCCTTGCCTGGAGCCAGAAGATGTCCATCAATGTGAAATGTTTCATTTGGGGTGAAGTGGCAACAAATCTTTTGCAACTGGAAGGAAGGGATGGCTTTCCTGACATGCTCAACCATTATTTGTGAAGACACAAAGGGCTTAATGAGTACCCTGCTAATTTTGCAACACAGGGTGTAGGTTGATAAATATTCTGGCTTTATAATAGTCCATTAAATAAAGTCCATCAAAAGTTCCAGAAAGTATTTCAGGAATTCAGAAAGAAATAGAAAATGATCTGAAAGTGTCTGCAGAGGTAAAAGCAAAGCCCATGAAAGCTCACCTCTGCAGGAAGTTTAGCTAAGCTGAGAAATACTTAGAAAAGGAAATGATGATATAAATGATGAGAAACTTCTGAAGGATGAAATAGAAATGCTTCAGGAAAAGAAAAAAAAAAGGAAAAGAGAAGGAAATCAAACCTTTCAGTTTAAACAAATGATCTGCTGTAAAGAGAAAAGAATTAATTAGATCCCCACACATACTTTATTCTGCTGTGTATCAAGTCAGGAGTCAAAACTTCTGGACTGACACTATATTTTGTCATTTCTGATTTCAGTGTCAGCAAAGTGTTCTTGGCCAACCTTTGGGCTGTTATTCAGTAAAGTCACTGATTAATTTAAATAAGAAGACCGCTGCCCATGAAGAGAATATTTAGATTCCATAGTTAAGAAGAGAAAAACTAGGAAATGCCCCTTTTTGAATGAATTAGCCAAGAAAGTGATATTCTTGTTCTTTCTTGGTTGCATCTAACCTGCTCTGTGTGTTGAAGCATACACATATTCTTTATTTCTCTAAAGCTGTTATAGACTGAGGATGACTGTACATAAGCTGTAGAATGTAGGTGTAAAAAAAAAACTCAGAACTATGAGATTGCCTGTTTAAGATTCAGTTTTTTCTCTTTCCTTTCCAAGAAGTAAATAAACAGAGATTTTCAAATGTTCCCACAAGGACATGATTTGGGGTGAAGAAACTAAGTAAAACATTATTCCTTTGCACAGTGGTTCATAACTAGCTGAAATTTCTTCAGTTGTGATATTTGATTGTAATAATTGAGGAAGACTGCTCTAAAAAGCTCCTGTGATTTAAGTTTATAGGGATCTGGCCATGCTCAACTGGGTACCTGGAAGACATTTACATACAGAACGCCTGAAGAGGAATTATTCTAATCAATTGTATTGTTTTTTCTCACATTTCAGAATGGGATGCAACATCCATAATACAGCAATAATCATGTGAGGAGAAAGGGATGTCATGTTAATTCATCTAACTAAATCCTGATTTTCAGGTCCTTTGTTTGGCTGGGGAATAGCACTGGCAGGATAGTGGCTGCTGGCAGAGGAGTTCATTTCTTTCCCAGAAGAAAAGAAATCAAAACAGCTTTGCACTGATCAGCTGGCACAGGCTGCTGGATCAATGGTTGGCAATTTGCACGGCTGTGCTGTAGATAAGACTGTCACATTTTGGCAGTCTCATCACTACCAGTCAGCCACATAATAGCTGATAGGTCCCTTTTCAGATAAAGATGAGCAGAAGATAGAAAACTGAAGAGAAAAGGGAGTGAAAGGGGAATAGAGGAGGAAGGATAAGGTGATAAATCAGTGTTTTCAACCTCGCTTTGTGGCTGTGCTACTTTGCTTTCCAAATCATTTCAATGTGTGTTAATATTGCTGTTAATTCTTGCACTTTTTAACTGATAGTGGTGCCCATCAAAGTAATTCCTGAGTTTGGGCTTTATCCTTCTGAAAATGAACAGATGTTTGCTAAAGAATGCTGCCTCTCCCCAAGCCCCCAAATCCAAAAGCATAGGTTAGAGATTGTCACAGTCTGCTGCAAGATGTCAAAAATCTCTGGTTCCCACTTGGAGATTATAGTCTCTCACTTTCTTTAGTGTAAATATTGAGTGTGATTATCTCAAAAAAAGCCAGTGGACTTTTGGCCTCTGGTCCCCACTGGTCCCCTACTGGTCCATTATTTGCTGCAGTTCAGCTCTAGGAGACTGAGGCTTTCTTTAGCAAAGGTTGTGTCCTGGGGAAGGCAAGGTAGGAAAGAAGTGAAAAGAGCAGGAGAAAAGGTGCTTAAGCAGCAGCTGAATTATTTTCAGATGTTTCTGGATTTGGGAAAATTGTGGCAAATAGCAGCTTCCTCTGAATTCCTCTGCTCTCCATTGTTTTAGTGGCTCTCTCTGCAGGTCGTGAGGAAATCTGTTAGTGACTGGATGAAAGAACAATGGAAAGAGGAGTGGGAATCATTACCTTAATACTGATAAAGCTGCTAAATATGCTTAGGGAGAGGCAGGCAATTCCAAGAGCCTGAGAACACACAGAGTAAAGGATTCATTAATAAAAAAGTGCCCTGGCTATTCTTAATCATCTTGAATCTTGAGCTTTTATTAGGTATTCCTGACTATAGGGAATGTTGTCTCTAATTCCAGTGTCTAGTGTTCTACAGCCTTCCAAAATCAATTATACCCAGGGTAGGGAATAAGTAATTTTTTTACTTTTCCTTTTTTTTTTTATTTTTTTCCCTAGGTTTTACCTGTTGGAAGGAAAAAGTGCTTATATTCTTTGTAAAGGAACAAAAATATTTTTTTTTCCCCTGCAAATCCAATTTTCAAATGTTTTAATCAGAGCAATTTAATATGACTCATTTTGGAAATCTCCATACAAATTATTTCTGCTGTTTAGTCCTTCAGTGTCCCTCTTGTGAATAGAGGAAAACAACTCCTTTTGATCCATTGCAGAGAAGCTCATGAAACTGTATGTATCAGCAGTGAGGTAGAAGAACCCTCCCTAAAGTCCAAAAGGATTTGAGATGTAGTCAGCCAAGTCTTTCAGACTATTTTCCAACTTGATTTAGTCAATTCTTATGGTGCATTGCACCACTTTGTTGTGACTTGATGTCAGAAATACTAAAAAAAAAAAAAGAAAGGGGGAGGGAGGGGAGTCATGGGGAAAACCTTTCCTTGTTGGCATTCTGGGGAATTAAAGACCAGGCACAAGAATGGCACAGTGGCAGCTGACATGGATTGTTTATTTAATTCTTTCAATTTGTTCACTTTAATGAAACACCAAAAGATTTGAGTGAGCGGTAATTAACAAGACAGAGCCTGTCTAATGAAACCAGTACAGGAGGATATTTGTTTCGAGGATCAATAAAAGACTGTGAGTGAGGATCATACCAGCATCGCTCAGGAAAACAAATCACCTTGTGCCAATCAATTGTCATGCTGCACATGCATGAATCTGTGGGAAGCATTTTAAATATTGCATCAGTGGAAAGACAGGAGAAGAAAAGCTCGATGAATTTGGAGGTATCTAGTACTTAATTTGTTGGTCTGTCAGGTACTATAATTATACTTGTAGCATTCTTCTGTGCCTTCAATAGTCATTACTAAGCAAGTCTGGTGACATAATCTAATTAGAGTATTCTTCTCTGAGTCCATTCCATAGGGTGTCTTTGTATTCTAACTATTGCTGCTTGCACGTCTTCGGGAAAACAACACAGACTGCATGCCCAGAAAGAGAGAAAGAAAGCAGAGCAGCTGAGAGATGAAGTTAGGTCTGATGATCCTTTTGGCCCTCCAGAGGCAGCAGTTGGATTCCCCATTGCCACTAGTTGACTTAGCAATTAATAATGTAGCAATTAGCAGTGAGTTTCCAGATCTCTGTGCAAAGGGCAGGATATTATTTATACAGGGATGTTACTGACAATAACAGAGTAAAAAGGGAACAGCGGTGGAGAAGTTGTATCTTAAAATACAGAATCAATTTGATTGTGGGAAGAATGGAGTTGTGCTAAAGGAAGGTAAGTATGTGCTACAGGAGATTATTGGGAGCAATTTTGGAGCTGATGTGAAATTGTTTTGCTTCTGAAGAACATAAATTTGAAATTATGTACTTGAAAGAGCAGAACTCAAAATGTTTTTAACTGCATGGAAAGATGCAAATTACAGGGAAACGTTTAGGAAGTGCATTATACTGCTGCCTGTGATTTAGAATGGGATGGACTGAAAGAAGAGATGGACAGCCTCCTTTGAGCAACAGCTGAAGGGAATTCGGAGCCCTAAGAAGGTCAGAGGTTTGGCTTGGCTTTTTTTTTTTTTTCTTCAAAAAGCTAGAAGGTAAAGACATAGTTCTTTGAAAAGAACATAAATTCATTCAAGCTCAGCCTTTGAGTTGAACAGTGGAGGAGCCTCAGAGCCAAGGCACCGGTGAAGCTAAAATAACCAGGGGAGTGCAGACGTGTAGGTTTGAGCTGCAGAGAACAGGGTGGAGGATGCAGGGAAATTGTCAGTGAGATCCGTTTGGGTGGCTGGGGGAGGTTCGGAAGCTTCACTGTTCTGATCCTTGTAGATGCAATGGTGAATGACAGTTTCTTTGGAGCTGCTGGCATATTTTCAGCAATTTTGTTCCAAAGCATCTTTTTCACTTTTTATTCTTGTCTGCAAAGAATTAGAAGATGAATGTTACAACTCTGTCTAATGTATCCTTTGTTAGGTATTCAGAAAAACCCATTTGGATTATGGAAATGCATTTTTAGCACTAATTCAGAAATCCAAACTGTAGTTTATATCTTATGGGTCTTGTTGAGTCCAGCTACAAGTACCGTATTCAGGAATTGCATTTGTATCCAACTGGCAGCCGGACCTGTGGTTCTGAAACTTCTCAACCCTTAGGAAGTGGCAAACAGCTCTGACTGGCTTTATTCCTGGGATGGCATGGACTCCCAACCCAGAAAGTGCCTTTAGAAAGTGCAATTTGTGTGGAATATTCAACACCAGCACCCATGAGCAAGAGGGAATGCAGGAGGGAGTCAGTAATTGAGCCTTTGGTCAAAGTATCAAAGACAAGATGACCCAGAAGTTGCCCAAGGTGACAAGATTTATAGGCTAAAAGCTGCAACAGACTGATGAGAGGAAATTGTCTTTGGCTGTTACAAATAGTGGATTTATGTATCAGGATATTGCCCCATCAAATTATTGGAAGATAATGGCATAGCAGGAGCAACAGGAGGTTGCTTTGGTGACTGCTTAGAAACATTATTTCTTATTTCATCTATGTTTATACATTTTGATGGTCTAAATGTGTCTAAAAAATATGTAGCTATGATTACAGTAATTTCTGTCATCACAGCAAGGGAATGCCTGTGGGAATGTATGAGACAAGAATGTGTTCAGTTTGCAGCCTTTGCTTTGTGTGGCGGGAGAAGTGAAATGGGATAAGGGATGACCTTACATAGTGAAACTGATTTGCCATTCAAACCCTTGGACAGATTTCAGCTGTAATAATAAAACAGCATCTTCCCACAACCACCAGTTTGGAAGGAAGAGAGTATTGCAAAGGGTATGTGAAGGTGTCAGAAATCTATATTTCATTTATCAAAATGAGATGCAAAACATCACAGTTATTGAACTGTAGAGACACTAAACACAACTCTTTAGGATTAAACCTAAGCTCTTCTACACTATATATTATCTTGTCCTGCTGGTCAGTTAAATGCATCAGTTTTGGAGGTTTCTTAAAATTCCCAAGGAAAACAATTGGGAAACTTGAATTGTACAGGGCATAACTGGTAAAAAGTGCATCTCTTTGCAGTAGCCAAAAAATACAAATCCTGAGAAAGAAGTGTTGCTGACAGGAAGAAAATTGAAATCTTTGAGGTGCAGTGCTGGCAAAATTTCAGAAAAGTAGACAAAGGCTTACAGAAAATTTATCTTTTTGTTCACGACAGCCACTGGAATGATCCTTATCTAAGAGATATAATTATAAGAAAGCAATGCTGGAAGGTCACAGCAATAGAGGACAGCCGTGGTCACAGGCATAGAAGATATGCTGGGAGGTTGGAGCCTGGAGCTCAAAGCTATCAGTTCCTTGAGGTGACTTATAAAAATTCTGTTGTAGAAATGAATTATTTCTTAAGTTTTTTAGCTTTTTTCAGGTTTTTTTCTAAAGTGGTTTTGTTTTGGGTTTTTTTTGTTTATTGTGTTTATTTTAACACTAAATCTGGTAACATCATTATGCTACTTGTGGAAGAGGAATTGATCCTCCTCCACATTTGACAAATGATGCAGTTGTAAGGTTAATGGCTGCCAAGTTGCACAGGTATTACCCATGTGCTCCTCTGCTTTTAGAGCTTTGATTGCAATTTTTAAAAACCCCATGACTTCTGATAAAGCTTTATAAAGGATATTCTTGACACTGCATGACTGATAGTGACCTCTCTTTTATGGTCAAAGCCATACTCGTTCTCAACATGAATGAGATAATGACAAAAAATCCCATGTTGCTTTTCTGTTCTTGTCAGAAAACTTCTCTGATTTTCATGTAAGTGTTGGGTGCTCTATTAAAGCACATTTTTTGTTTGTTACTGCTGAGTGAGTTTATATAAATTCCTATGTCTGTGTCTTTTATCAGATACTTTTCCCTCTTCTTGTTTTGATATTTTTCTGATGACTTCAGTATTTTTTCTGTAAAATCATCAGCATGCCTTTAGAATATGACTATGTACATTTTCAACACAAAGAAAAACAAAACAGGTGAAAGAAAACACATTTAATTTGCAGGGGAGTGGTAGAAAACCTCAGTGCTCAGGCTCTTGTTTTCTGCTTTCATGTCCAGCCATAATAAATGAATAAATGTGTATGACATATCAGTAGCAGTGAAAAGGTTGAATTAAGCTACATTATATCTTAAAGTACATTTCCCTTGTAAATTGGTCTGGAAAGCTGTGCAAGTTGTAAATATTCTATATGAGAGCCTGCATCACAATGTGATGTTCTACTGGGGAGGTCTAATTACTGGTTGACCTTGGTGTCAGGAATTGAGAAGATACTCAGCTTTTCTTAAATGCAAAGAGGCATTTCATGTTCCTGAAATTCACCCAAATTTCTCCTTGCTTTTAAATTCCCTTCTTTCTTTATTTTATAGTGTGTATCTGCTAGACTATATTAATTACTCTGAAACAACATACATAAATCAAATGTCCCGACTGATTTCATCCCTAATGTATCTCAGAACACTAATTATTAGCAGAAATTAAGAAAAGCTACACACGAATACGTTATGCATTAATGTACCCCGTGAAAAAACAAAGGTTCCAAGTCCTTTGGTGAAAGTTCTCCTTGCAAGCTTGAGATGAGACCTGCCTTCAGAGCTGGGGTGTGTCTGAAACATTGCCGTGTACCCCTGTCTGTAAATCAGCTCACATGTGGTTGACACTCGTGGGTATGTCTGAGATTTTTCCTGAAGAAATCAGCTTGATGAGTAGCTTGTTTTCAGGTGCTGAAAGAACAAATTTTTATCTTCTTCTTCTTGTAATCTCTCTCTCTCTCTTTCATGTGCAGTTTGTTTTTTTTTTATCCTAGGAGTCTTTCCTTATTGCTCAGGACTTCCCTTGACATTTTAGCCACCTCTTGTTCACAACCTTATCATTTATGTTGGTGAAATGTTATTCACAACACTCGTAGTGCCTAAATATGTATTATATACATAAAAGCAGCGTGAGGAAAAAATGGCTTGTTTTTATGTTGTATCAATATTCATTGCACTTGTAATTGCTGTTGCAGTTGCAAAGAGGAAAGAAATGGGGAATCTATAAAACAGATAAAATATCAAGGATCTGAATTGTGAACATGATTTAGCATCAGATCTAGTTCAATCTGTGCAGATGTTGCTGGAAAGGCTTAAGGCTATTTCATCCTAAATTTTTTTTGTATTTAGTTCTTTAGACAAAGTTAGTTTCCTTCCATTTGAGGGATATTGGGAATTAAAAATGTGTTCTTTCTTTCCTTCTTTGTAAATGCCAAAGATGAAATGTCACACAAATTATTGTCACACAAATGGGAGGATATACCAGTGTGAGTGTTTCTTTTTCTCCCTAATTCTTTAAAACTCTTACTCACTGTTGAACAACTGGATATATGACAGGTAGAGAGATGTCTACTCATTTAGGACTGGAAAATACGGCTGGAAAGTCTCCAGGTATTTGGTTTGATTTAGTTGCATTTGTAGTTGTGTCAGAGAGAGAATAAACCCTAAGGAAAGCCATAGACCTGTGATGTATTGCACTACAAGGACTGCATTAGAGCCCCTGTCTGGTAGTGTAAATAAAGACTTTTATATTTTCATTTATTGACTGCAGTGCTAAGAAAGCTTTACATTGTCTAGTAGAAGTGGCTGAAAAATAATGTATGGAAAATCTATAGGAGACACAGAAGCATTTTAGAAAGTAGAGAGCAATTGGCTATATCATCAGAGACAAAAGCATTGTTATATACAGGTTGCTTTGATTCTCCAAGACCCTATTGATGTTTCTCCTTGTGTTGAGCTGCTAAAAACACCTTGAGCAGAAAAGGCAAAATTTGCTCTCCCCTCTCACTGGGGGTACGTGAGGCTTCACAGTCCATTTGTGTTTTCTCAAATGATGGTACCCCCTGGAAAGAATGATCCTCTGCCACTAGGACTGTAACATCTTCTTCTTCAGGTGCAGCATGAGCAGACTGAGCTCTGTGTTGTGTGGAAATGCAGCAGTGCTTATCCAAGTGTGTTTGGGGGTGAGGGTACTCAATGTGCAAACCACAACTCAGTCCAATCTTTAATGAATATGCCAAAAAAAGGATATTAAGACTGTGAAAAACTCAAACATCCCGTTAATTCTATATCATGTTTCTCTTCATAGGCTTCTGTGTCACTGACTGTGGAAGGTTTATGATATAGTATGTAATATCTTCAATATTTTCATAGAAATGAGTGATTAATACTTCACAAAGCAATAAAATTCACTAGTCCCTTCATTAGCTCATGAAAAGCAGAGCACATATACATTGCCCTGCTTTCTTGCCTTTGCTCTAGAATAAACCTATATAATATATACAGTGACGAGTGTACCCCTGAAGGCTTTTAACCATCAAAATATGAGTGTTTGAACAGGCAAGAAGCAGTGGCCTGAGCTCTGCCACTGTCATGATGCTTGAAGTTGTGAATCAGTCCTTGTGGCTCAGATATCACTGGTAAAATGAAAATGGATGTGAACAGAGAAAAAAGGTATGGAGGAGATCACAGCCCACATTAGTCTATAGCTGTCTTTGTAGAGTGTTCCCTCCCAATCAAAATCTGGTTTTACTCACATAAATAACAAAGAAAAGAAACAATGATCTTGATCTAAAAATTCCCCAGGTATGTCTGCAGAGATGTTTGTAGTCATCTCTTATTTATGCTCATTTGATAAAAGAAGGAAGTAGGATAGGGATATACAGTCTATCACTTATTCTTTGGTCAGCACCTATAGCAGAAATGTCACTAAGGCAGGAGAAATGTGCTCTGTGATCACCCCACGCTGTTTGTGTCCTGAGCAGTGTCAACCCACAGGAAGTGGTGGTGTGAAGGGGAGGGAGCATCACAATTTAAGTGGATTTTTCACTCTGCACAAAAAAAGTGCAAATCATGCAAATCAAAGACTTGTAATGCTGCCTTTATCAGTGAGGCATTAGAGAGCTGGTGTCTTGAATTTGGAGGGAAAGAGGTTGCAGCAAGCTGGGGCACAATTTCTTCTCCCAGGTAACGAGTGACAGGATGAGAAGAAATGTCTTCAAGTTATGCCAGGGGAGGTTAAGATTAGATAGTGAGGAAAAGTTCTTTGCTGGAAGGGTGATCAAGCATTGGAACAGGCTGCCCAGGGAGGTGGTAGAATCACCATCCTTGGATGCATTCAAAAACCATGGAGAGGTTGGGAACATGGTTTAGTGTGACTGTGATGGGGCTGGATTAACAGTTGGACTTGATCTTAGAGGGCTTTTCCAACCTTATTGGTTCCTTGAGGGGACTGAATGCAGAGCTGATCCATTGGCAGAGAAGCACTGAACAAAGTTTTATTCTGTTTCTCCTGAAATGCAAAATTAGCTGTTCAGTCCTGTTGCCCTGCAGTCACACATTGGAACAGGGGAGGCTCCTGTTTGCCACTGTGTGAAACTGCTCAGTGCCCATTTACCTGTCCAGGCACTTTCATCTGTGAACCAATTAATTACCAGTGCTAGGAATGAAATACCTGTTCAGTTCCATAACTTGGGTTTGCATCTTCCTAATCCTCACACTGCAAATTCAAATGCTTTGGAGGAATGATGTGTTCCTGTGGGCCTTTTAAATTAGCAATTCTTATCAGGAACCCATACATGGTGTGTAATTATGAGGTTTTAACTCCCGAAGTTTACTTTTATCTCTTTAATTTGCACATGCACATATCCAGTTACATGACATACAATCCAGTGTGTCAAAGAGGTGCTGCTTACAAATGTATGGGAATCTTCAAGTTGTTTCTGAGGAATTTAATATATTTGTGAGTTCATGCAAGACAAAAGTTGCTTTTTTTGATCATGTATGCACAACCATAATATTAAAAGAAAATCATTAAGCTTTCTGCTTTCTTCCCATGAAATGATTCCAAAGAATGAGTTTATCCCCCTGCTTTGGTTTGCTAATAGGCCAGGCACTCACTGTGGACAGCAAATAACATGGGCAGGATTGTGCTGTTACCCTGCAAGGAAGGAGTGACAGTAATTGCCCTGCCAATTTTAGGCTAATAGTTGTTTTCCTGTGACACGGGTGAGTGGGCAATCTGGCACCTGGGAGACAAAGGGAGGCAGGTGGGACATGCCTGGGGGACAGGACTCCACCAAAACATCACCAAAGCACACTCAGGTGGCAGCTCTTAAAAGCAGTGTGAGTTTCATAATTTCAACAATCCTGCTGCTTCCCTGCTTTAGTCCGTTTTTCTATATTCTATTTTAGCTGGAGTCTCCCTAATTTCACAACTCCCCCGTGGTGCACGGGATTTTTTATAGCTGTAAGAATTGTGAGTTGTTGCCTTGGAAACACAGTTGTGCATGCAGCTGTTGTAACTATGCTTGTTAATTTTGCTTTATCACAAAACGTTTCAAAGCTTTTCTGTATTTGTCTGACATTTTTGATTCTGTAACTCTTTATAGCATTGTGTTTGACAAATTGAAGGAGGAAATAGAACTTCAACCTTGCAATGCACATCATGCCCCCATGTCCTGACTGAATCACCTGCTTTTCTGCCCTTGGAAACCTCCAAATCCCATTGTCTCCCTCATGACTATTTTGAAAAATAGAAAAACATAAGAATTCTTGAAAATATCTATTTTGTACATCAGAGCTTCCATGTGCAGATGGTAGGGGCAGCATGAAACAGCAGCTCCTTCAGGTTTGTGCATGGGACCAGCCAGCTGTAGGAAGATTAGAGGCTGCACCAGGACAAGCCCCTGCTGGGGCTCCTGCTCCTTAGGACAGATCCAGCAGGAACAGGAGGAGATAGCAGGTAATTCTTGAGTGCTTTACCCACGTAGAGCACCTTTCCCATGAAAACACCTTTGGTACCGGGGAAGGACTAATGTTCATCCGTGCTGCCTTTGTTATAAGAGTTCCTAATCCTTTCCTTTGGGCCTCCTGCTCAAGATCAGCTCCTTGAAGCAAAAGGTATTTGTTCCTTTTGGAAGTGAGAATTGGGGTTGTTAGACTGGAGAGAAAGCACACAGGCTCCCTTTCCAGGCCAGGCCTCCTTCCCTGCCAGCTGGGAACCGATGCCAGAGCTCTGAGCTGGCTGAAATGTGAAGGCAGTAGTAGCATCGTTTTGAAAGTTGTGTATGTTTGCTTTTTTTTAGCCAAGGCTCCTAATTGCCAGCATATTTTCCATCTATATACCTGTCAACTACACCAGTTTAGCTGGCATTGCACTGCCTTTATGCTGTCTTATGGCTTTATAGCAGCATAAAAGATGGTTTGGTTTTTGTGTGTCGCTCCCTCACTGAGCTTTGCCATCTCCCTTGTCTGCAACATAAGCCATAATAGCTGGAGAGAAGGACAGGTGGGCACTATTTCTGTTCTCTTCTCTGGAACAGCAGAGGAGTGCTGCTAAAGCAATAACTAGGAAACTGGTAGCTGCAATATTACAGTGGGTTTGTCTCCTGGCATTGACGTGCTTTCCATGGACCCCAGTCCATTTTAACACCTTGGGCTGCACATTGGTTGTAGCAACAGTCAGCAACAGAAAGCACAAAGCTGGTTTTAGATGGCCAATGTGAAGTTTGAATGGAGAAAGGTAACCTTACTGTACTGAGGAAGGTTTGCTCTAATATAATGTAGTGCTACTTTATTTTCAATTTAACATCCTCACATTACTTAACTTTGGTGTGCTATATTCTGCATATAGCCACTAAAAACGAGATCAAACCAGAAATACCTGAACAAGTATGAGGCAGATATAAGTACTGAAGCAGCCAAGGAATGAATATTCGTGCTTGCTTATAAAAAAACCTTTATAAACTCTACAGAAACTATAACAATTCTTTTCAAATTATCATTATCGGATGATAACAAGCTTTTGCAATCCAATTGCAGAAATTATTCAGTAGCTTTAGAGGAACACAGCAAAACAAACAAAAAAAGCAGATAGTGGACAATTAAGAGCTTCTTGAGTTCTGGTTAAGAAGTACAGAGAACATCCTGAGGGTGATCAAAAGCACTTTTCTCCCCCATTCTCTTTGGTGAGTCACTCTTTGGAATAAGCAATGTTTCTGCAGAGAAGCACAAGCCACATCGTCAAGCCCCTTGATTACATTCATTACGCTGTCAGGGATGATAGAGGATCTGCTATTTTGCCCCAGTTTCTCATTGTATGGGGAGAGGATTTACAGAGCTTACAGTCCTTTTGTCTGAGCAACTGCAACAAAGTGAATTGTGAAGTTCACATTCAGGGCAGTAATTTAAAGTAGATGATGGTATCAGTTTCAGAGCAGCTTCCCTGTTAGTTTTAGAAAATAATTAAATATTAAAATAAGCACAGTCCAGATAGTGGAAATGTTGACAGATAAATTAATCTGTATTTTTTCTGATTTTGTGACAGTATCTGAAATACTCATTTCTAGTATTTGTGTTGAATGTAGAAAAGAAATTCTACTTGACTCTATGAAAGTGCATACACTAGCAGATGCAATATTCTGGAAACTAGATATTAATGGTCTCTGAGCATCTCTAGTTTAAGGACTGGTAAACTTATTAAGAATTTATTGAGGTTGTGTCCTTGGTTGCTGATTGGAGTGAGCTGTGCAAAGTGTTGTACACTATGTTCTATCATATTGTGATATTTTCTTCTTCTGTCAGCCCTTCCTGAGAGGACACTCTGACATAATAACCTTCACTACAGACATTTCCGAAGCCTGAACTCTGGGACCTTAATATCTTTTGGACTTGGATAGTTTTTTATTTTTTTCTTCCCCTTGACTTGGAGCATACTTTAGATGGGAAAGAGATTTTCAGTTGCAAAGCACTGTACATATGATAATCCAAACATCTCCTGTGCTGCATTAGCAAGAGTGCAGGCAACAGGTCCAAGGAAATGATTGTTTTCCTCTACCAAGCTCTTGTGAGACCCTGTCTGGGGTCTGGGCTTGGGCCCCCTGCTCCAAGCCAAGCAAACCTGGGCTTACTGAAGCAAGTTAAGCAGAGACCACCAGATAGTCAGCAAGCTGGTGCACATCTTGTGAGAGAACTGAGCTTTGGGGTTTGCTTGTCTTGGAGAAGAGGAGGTAAAGGGAAGACCTCGTTATAATCTGCAGGTATTGTGGAAAACAGCACAGAAAAAGGAGATACTCTGAGAGTGGTCTGACACTGGAAGTCCTTGCCCAGAAATGCTCTGGAATCTATTGGAGATAGATAACCAGATAGATAGATAGATAACCCTTGGAGATATGTAGAACCCAACTAGACATGGCTCAGGACATTTTATAGGTGGACATGCTCTGAGCAGGAGTTAGGACTAGGTGAGTTCCAGAGGTTGCTTTGAATCAAAATTATTCTCTTCCTCTCTCAATTTTTTTTTCCCATCCCTTCAACCTTGTCAAAGGGTCATGATCTACAAAAGTAATTAAGGAAAAGAAAAAAAAGAAAAGGCTTTTTAATTGATGATTCATTTTACTGGTTGTTCAAGCAGACAATCTAGTACAAAATAATAGATATTTGCCATTGTGGAAGAAAGCAGTATGCAAGAGAGGAAAAACCAGACAAACAAAACCCCCCACGAAAGAAAACAGAGAACCCATGATGAAAGCTGTTGCTCAGATCTCAGAACTCCATCAGAGAAGCTCAAGAAATAAACTGCCTTAAATTATCCTCCCAGGAATGGGGTGGCAGTGGAAATGAATGCTGCATTTGCTACCAGTGATAGCATCTTAATCTATGCACTTTGTATTTCCTCTGCTATCTCCCCTATTGTATTTGAGCCGTGTAACTCCAAAGTAACAGCTTTGCAGATGGAGCTGCTTTCCCAGTCCTGGCTGTGATTGCTCCTGACAGCCTGTGTTTTCCTGTTGCTGGGACTCGCACAGATTAATTTCCATCCTGGCACTGAGGATTTGCATCATGCTATTAAATGTACAAGGGTGCAGTGAGTGAATACCTATCAACGTCCTAAAGACACTTTGGGCCTTGAGAGCCTTTAGGGACTTACAAACTGGCTTGTGCAGATAAGGAGATACCTCAGTGAACCTCCTGTGGCAGCTACTGCAGCAGCCTTCAGCATTGAAACAAGATTCAGGAGGGTTACTTACTGCTTTGTTCTTGGTTCTACTAAGTGGAAGAAAACCTCTGTAATAGGGAAGGGTTATCCACCAGCACTCCAGAAAACAACGGCAGGGAAGTAGTTGTCACTAAAACATTATTTTCTATTGCTGTTCATACCCCTGGGATCACAGTCCTTTCTCAAAAGATGTCAGACACAAACAGGATTTTTCTGTTAATACCTTTAAGTTTGTGTTGTAAACCTACAGATGTATATCAGAAAGTGAGCAGTTGCACTGGCAGCTTGTAGCTATCAAGTTAAGCATCCTTTCTCTAGCTCCCTAATTTAGGAAGTATCTTTTCTTGCTAGCAGATGTTATCTGTTGGTGTCACACATTCATTTCATTACTACCTGACACATCAGCAGCCTTCTGGTGGATGGAGAAGTCAAAAGGGAAAGGATGATCATCTACAATCTTTAAGATTAGTAATGAAGAATAAACCTGTCTTCTCAGAAGAGCTTTATTGACGCTACAATGTGTTCTTCAATGCTTTCCTTGTGCAAGGAAACTCCCATGGCTGGTGTGCAGCCCCTGGGCAAGGAAAAAGTACCAAGTTCTTTTCCTCTGAACAGCAGAAGAGACACGTGCCAAAATTCTGTCTAATCTCTAAAGGGTGGCTTGGAGTGTCCCAGTTCTGCTGCACTTAATGCTTTGACAGACTGTGCTAAGGGCACAGAGCACTGAAACGGGCTGTTAGACAGGCAAAAGGTTAATTTGACTGGTCCTGAAAGCACTAACAGAAGGAGGTGGCAAATCCATTCGTCACTCAAAGGAAGGGGAAGTGACTTGTTATTACTGAAGCATGTATTGTTATTTCAGAAATAACTGGCATTGGGCACAGAAATAGAAACAAGATGGTTGCTTTAAGGTACTTAATCCCTGAGAAGGGAAGCATGGAGACAGTGCAGAATAAATTGGAATGGTGTTGCCTGTTGTTAGCTGCCATGCCTGCAGATATAATAACCAGCTGTGGACCAAGGCAAGGCTTTGATGCAAACACAGGCTTGCTTTGAAATCCCCAGCACAGACAGAAGAGTTACTGGGGCTGTTGAAGTGGCTGAACAGTAGAAAGTAAAGCTCTGATCTTTGCTATTTAATAACCCAGATTAAGCATAAAAATCCAAAGGAAAAGTAAGAATCTATTAGTATGTGTGGCATCCTATAAACTACAATAGGAAAACTGTAGGAAGCTGGAAGGCTGTTTAGTCACATCCTCATATCATAGTTGGGCTTCTTGTCCCAGGTGTGCACAGCGAGCTGCTGGTGACCCACTCCTCCACTCATTTCATGTGCAAGAAAAGAACTGGAGAGGATAACAGTAGGTTATGCATTCTCTGTAAGATAACCAGATTTCTGTAGCTCACCAGTTTTATGTTTTTTGTATTCTCGAAGCGAGGTTTGCCATTACCATGGAGTTTACTTTGCAATTGAAAAGAATTAAAAAGCACGAGGGGTTTTAAAGCTTGGTGAGCTTTTCTGTTTCAATAGATTTATTTTTTTTTCATAATGTAGCAAAAAGCTGATTGGTACATTGAAGGTATGCATGTGTGTGTGTCGACATGTATATCTGTGCACACTGCATATAAATAGCCATTATGAAAAGACATCTAAGAATTCACTCTCAGCAGTAGCTATGCCACAGGTGAAAGGGTGATTTTTTTAGGGCCATTGAACACCATAAATGTGTTCATTGTATCAGTGCTTCAGAAATACCCATTCTAAATGACTTTGTGTTGATCCACTATGAAAATTCATTGTGCTCAATTGCCCTCAAAATTTCTCATTTCTCATCTGTGATGTTGCAGCCTGCTGACTGCACTTGGAGCTGTGGTACAGCCAGGCAGGCACCTGCTCCACGGGGCCTGGAAAGACTTGTCACTGCCTCATGGCCCTCAATAACTGTCCAGCTCTGTGTCCAGAGTTTGCATCAGTGAGGCTTTCACAGATGGGAATACACTCCGTGGAGTTTTTGTTGGGGTGTGTACACATAGAGGTACAAAGGTTTGTGGATGTCACATGTCGTATGTGTATGAAATGTGGAAAGTGGAACTTAGCCTTTAATTTTTAATCATGCCTTTGATTCAGAGAAGTCAAACCCACTGTCACATCATTTCAGGTCTATTCAATTTAGGAGAAAAAGAAAAAAAAAAAAAGAAGAAATTACCAGTGACATAAATAACTTTGTTTAGGCATGTATGGCAAGAAATTGAGTCATAAAGTGATTAGGTTTCTTGAATTTTGGGGTGTTTTTTTTATATCTCATAGAAAACAAGATTTACTGGATGAGATTTTTTCAATTTTAAAAAGGGCATTTATATCATATCTTTAGTATGTTTTATATGGCCTTAATTTACTGTATTTGTCTGATTTCATATAAAAGTGTATTCATATCAGCCTTTAAAGCTTGAGAGAAACAATGACAACTTCACATTCAAATTAGATGTGGCAGAAAGTGTGCTGTGGAGTCCAAAACTGCAAATTTAAAAGAAATGTTGGTTTGCTTCAGCCTGCAACTTGTAAGCTTACAGACAAAATACAGCCTGTAGTATAAACAACTTGGGCACTTTGTCTTAAAAATCAGGGCAGGAGATAAAGCAAGAGGTGCTTTTTCTTCCACTCAGTAGGAACTTTAATTACATCCTTGTACTAACATGTTGCTGGCTCATTTCTGAGTTGCTGTAGCGAGGGAATTCCTCCTTAAGCAGCACACAAGCCACTGCTCCAGCAATGATTCAGTCCCGTGTCATTAAAGCTGAGATTCAGGAGGACAAGGTCAAGGTCAGACTCTGCCTCGCTCAGAGTCTGTTAAGTCTGTGGACTCCTTCCTAAGTACTTAATTCATATTTCCCTACAAAATAAAAACTGTGCATTGTTTACATTTCATGGGGTTTTAATCTTGACAACTGAAAATAGGGAAAAATAGAACGAAACTCAGTTTTTGTTTATTTGTATTGGTTTTGGTTTTTTTTCTGGTGGTTTTGGGAATTTGTTTGTTTTTGTTATTAACAGTCCATTTGTCTTCCATCCCTGCTCTGCACTTCTTTCTGTTTTTCCAATAGATTATTTGTAAGCAGGTGAAAGCTGTCTCCTAGGGATATGAATATGGGTTGCAATTTTTTCACAGAAAAGCAGTATTTGCGAGCACATTGC
Organism: Campylorhamphus procurvoides; assembly: GCA_013396655.1. Classification (NCBI taxonomy): domain Eukaryota; kingdom Metazoa; phylum Chordata; class Aves; order Passeriformes; family Dendrocolaptidae; genus Campylorhamphus; species Campylorhamphus procurvoides. The sequence continues at coordinate 1,706,927 of WBMV01001237.1, read as the reverse complement.
ATTTCTAGTCTTGGATGTGTCGGGTACAACAAATTATAATCCTGGCAAACACATCAAGCACTTTCATGTCTCTGTATGTCTCTACATTAATCTCTGGCATGTAGTAATAATACTCTGGTGGTAAAGAAGTACTAATTCATATAAATGATGGTGTGAAGAGTCATAATTCATCTGGTTTTCAGGTTTAAGAGAAGACCTAGTATTCTAAACCAGAAAATATTGTCTGATTCAATTTTATATAATAGCCTTGTTCTTTTGAAGCTCTTGGGAGCAAAAGAGAAGAACTCCCTCATTTTAGTTCTTTTTTATGTATTTAAATGCATTAAATGAATAGAACAGTTCTTATAAAGAAAATAAAACATCTGAGAAATATTCTTCTGACTAGGCTTGTGAAAGCTGGGCTTTGTCTAAATTATTTGCTGACTTCAGTCATCCATTTCTCAGAAAGAAAAAGAAAAAGGTACTGCATCACATAATCTCAGAAGGTCTCTCAAGAGAAGATAAAGGCCAGCCCGTGCCTATTGTCTAGACTCAACCGTTCAATACTCATCATCTTTATTCTTCTTATTCTTATGGCTCAAAGTCATTTTAAAATAAGGAAAGATAATAGGAGTAGTTGTATGAGAGCAGTATCTCTGGCAAATATGACCAATTCTGTAGAAAAGGAGCTCTTCTTGTTATAAAGCCTTAATTTTCTTTTACTTAATTTTACTGCAGGTCTTCAGCATTTCACTGCTGGTTTTATGGTACTGCAAAAAAACATTTACTTTCCCAGTAAGATATTATATTTATGTAATCTGTAAATTTGCACTTTTGCATAGCTGCAATTGCATCTTCTGTTTCAATAAATTGCATTTACATCCCAGTTACTTTCTGTTTCATAATTAAATCACTTTCAATCGGAGTGAGTACAGGAAATCTATGCCTCAGTGTGCAAGTCTGCTGACAAAGTGAAGGGTAACCCAATTCTCATCCACACAACTTTTTAATTAGTTGCTACACATCTGAGGATTAGGTTTGTTGGGATGTCTTGCAGAAAATAACATTAATATTCAATTTGGTTAAGGACTTTCAATAAACAAACAGAATTAATAAAGCTATTAACCAATGTCTCTGATGACCAGTTTCCATATGTATTGCAGCATTCAGGGCCATTCCCAAATGCAGACAGCTGAGAAAGGCTTTATCTTCCAGTGTTTGGGCTGAATCGGAAGGAGTAGCTGGGTATTTTCCAGTCTGAGCTAATATGCATTTGAATTTGCTGAATGTATTTTCTGAGGTCTACAAAAGCCAGGTGGAAAATAGCGCTTTGTTACAAGCTCTGTTATCAGCCTCTCAAAGTACATTTGCTTTTTGTCTAGGTTTCAGAATATTCTGCATCTGATATGGACAGCTTTTTTTTCTTTTTCTTTTCCTTTTTTTTTTTTCCTTTCTTTTTGGCTGGTTTGAAATTATTATTTTAGAGATGAAAGGTTTGTTGAATTATGCCCTTATCTGGAGGTTTTTTAAAATGAATTGATATGTGAGGAATGGTTTTCTGAAAAGTTCTGGCCGAGCCTCTACAGCTCCAAGTTAAATTATTGGTATTAAAAAAACCCAGCTCATCTAATGTAAACCTGGAAGTTATTTTAAGCTTATATTGTCATTTGAAAAATTAGGAATTTCAGTGAAAGAGAACTGATATAAAAATGTATTTGTGTTTCCCATATTTCTTGGAAAATAAGCTCTGCTGCTTAAGTAAGTCCTGGCAAGATGGTGTTGATTTTGTGTGGAGATTTTGGCTGGTTTCATGGTGTCATAAATTCACTTTATGTTATAGCTTGCTATAAATTGCAAACATTCTTTCACAGCTTTTGAGAGCTATTGAGGTAATGGTGATGATGTAACTTAGCCCAAAATACTATTTACATTCTGTTAAGGTTCCTGTAGGGACAGGCTGCGTTTGCATTGAAGAGACATTCAGTTCTCACATGATATATGCTATTATTTGTATAGTCCATGTATTTGCAAGTGTGTATGTAAAATTGATTTTGTTTTGCAAAAAAAAAGTAAAACAACTTAGATGGTACTAGAAGAAAGGCTGTTAAGAACCCCTGAGTGCAGCAGGAGTTGGACTAAACCCTTTGGGTGTTGCTTTGCAAGGAGCTCTGTATGGAACTGCGATGTTTCCCTGCCCCACAGAGCTGACCCGGCTGCAGGCACTCCTGAAACATCTCTCTACACATTTAACCAGGTGAAAAAACAAAACCTGCTTGCCATAACCCACTGGCAGAGAGGCTGTTGTGTGATCCTGCCCTGGGATTGCAGAGCCTCATCCTCCAGGGGAGGGCTTGGGCAGGCGGCGATGCAGTTGTTTCTTTAGTTGTCCCTGTTCAATTTGCTGCCAATTTGATTTAAACCTCTAATAGTGACTTGAATGTGCTGAAGTGCTGCAGGTGGTGTTTGCCTGGGAATTTTATCCTCTGCTATATTGCAGAGTGACCAGCTACTCAGAAAGCGAGTGGGACCTCGAGCATTGTACTGATTCCACTGCTCTTCCCTTTGCACTTTGCTCCGTGCTCCTTGCTAAAGTTCAGGACTAGAACTCTTGGGACTAAATGAGGAATATTTCCTCTTGTGACTGCCAGCAGGAGTAGATAGTGAAAGAATATTTCAAAGCAAGTTTTCTTGCGACTTTTCATAGCTCTAAATGTGCAGTTTGCTTTGTAATCCACTGAAATTACAGCAGTTTCTACTGTCCAAGGCATTTTTCTTTGTCAGCAGGCAGGATCCAGCAGGTGCTTCCCTGCCATCCACAGGGAGCTCGTTAAGCTCCATGATGTTTGTTGCTGTTAATTGACTATGGCATTGCATATAGTACTGGCCCAAAGTCCAGACTGCAGTGTAGGGGAAGCATGAAAAATGGTAAAATTCTTTTCTTGTTTCATAGAGCTCTGAATTTCAAGTTTATCAGGATTAAATATGATGCAGCTCTATAGGATCAAATTTGTAGTTAGCTTTCATTCCTCGAATGAGAATGCCATAAATTGCAGTTCTATGTGACACTGCTTTCACATTTTCTAAATGCCTCTTGAATTGGATGGCCTTTTCCCAGGAGCAAAGGATTGATGCCTGGATTTTGTGTAAGGGTCAGGGTCTGGGCACACTTCCCTTCCTGCCCTCCCACCTTTTGTTCTGTAGGGTTGGTGGTTCCTGCAACAGATACAAGACTAATGCAGACCAAATAGATCCTTTCTCCCACGATGAAAGATGAGATTCCTAATGCAACTGCTACTTAGCACAAACACTGGCAAGGTGAGAAAATCTTTCAGAAAAGGGATGCTTGTGCTAAGAAGGTGATTATTGCTCAGCTGTAACAATATGACAACTTCTTAGTCCAACTAATGGGACTTTTTCTATCAGAGAGAGGTGCTTTCCATTAAGGTACCCAGGAGGAAACTATGCACACATTGATCTATTGAGTTCTCCCAAGAAATTAAATAAATAATAAAATGTTCCAACACGATAAATTTGGAGGAATCCTTTAATCAATTATTCACTGATTATTCACGTGAGCACAATGCTTGTAGAGATCAAAACCTAATTTTGACAACATATGCAAACTTTTCCTTTTGAATTTAATAATATATTCTCAATCTGCTGTTCATTAAGGTGAACATCTGTGAATTCATTAATTTTTCTCTAAGCGTCCTGCATCACAAACTTCATTTCTTCAACAAATTTTCCAAAGAATAATCCCATTACAAGCTTAGTTTATAATACATACAATGATAGCTTCATTAGCATGCTTTTTTTTTTTTTTTCCCTAATAAGCCTTTGCAGCAAAATCTATTCCAGGGTGGTACAGGGCAGTCAGACCAGGGAAAGGGGATAAATCTGGCTGAGGAACCTGGCTGCAGAGTTTTAGATGTTGTTATTTCACAAAATATGGTGATTCTTAGCTGTGAATGTTCACTTGCTAGTTACAGGAAACATACATTCTATCCATCTTGCTATTTGCCTTGCTCTCTTTTCCAAACTGGAGTTATAAAGCAATGCAATTTTAATTTTCCTCTCTTGGTAATTTTAAATTACTACAGAGGTGGAATTATAACAGTGCTCTAGCCCCAAAGGTTTCACAGAATACCAGGAACGAGAAAGAAGAAACAGGTTAATCATTCCACCTGCAAATGCTGGGTTTGAACTTTTAAATGGGAATATGTAGCACTTCTCAGAGATAATACCTATAGATGTTTGTTTTAGACACTTCCCAGCCATCGTAGACACTCTACATGGTGCAATTGTAACTGAGCTCTGCCTGCCCAACCCTTTCAAGCATGTTCCTACAGGGAGCTCCCTCTTCTTCCTTTGCCATTTTTTCATAGGTAATGGTAAATGAAATACTGATGTTTCAGAGAGGATGAGTTACACGATATATTAATCTGACCAGCCCACATTAGGAGAGCACCAAGCAGAATTTGCAGCTGCAGAAGATTGTCACTGTGTTCTCGTGTTTAATGGAATAATTTAGGCCTAGAGACAGAAAGAAGTCTACACTAAAATGAGTACAAGCACTTTTAAGCAGAAAACCTGTAGCTAATTTTCAATCCTGTAATTGAATTTGCAGGATAGCACATAAATAAAGCTAGGCCTTTTTAAAAGTTGGATGCTTTGCACTGCATAATAATGTTTTACTGCCTCATAATGCTTTCCTGTGTACTTGTCCCATACTGTGCAGTTCCACTGCAGTGCTGCAGCCTGGGCAGTATCCTGTCAGGAGGCTTCAGAAATGTGTGCAAATAATTCACAGGCTGCTAGGTAAGCGTTGGTAATTTGTAATTTGCTGTAGCACGCTCAGCCCTCAGTGTGTGGTGCCTTCTGGATTGTCCTGAATTGAGGTGCAGAGCATTTCCCATAGGAGCATTTTGGTGATCTTTGTGTCTTGCTTCCACTAAAATTATAGAATGCCTCAGGTTGGACAGGACTTTAAAGATCATCTCATTCCAGCCCCTGCCATGGGCAGGGACACCTTCCAGTAGCCCAGGATGCTCCAAGCCCCGTCCAACCTGGCCTTGGACACTTCCAGGGATCCAGGGGCAGCCACAGCTTTTCTGGGCACCCTGTGCCAGGGCCTGCCCACTCTCACAGCCAAGAATTTCTTCCTAATATCCAATCTAAACCTATCTCTGTCACTTTGAAGCCATTCCCCCTTGTCCTATCCCTACATGCTCTTGTAAGTCAACAGTTCTTAAAAGCTTGCAGTCCAAGCCTGAGCTTTGAAGGGTTTTCCTGAAAAGCAATTCTAACAAAATTTCCAATACTATTAAGTTATGTCATGAAAATATATGCTATTCTTTACATCTTTTTCTGACTTCATTGAAATAGCGACATTTAGTAATTAAGCAGATTTTGCAAGGTACGGAGTAAGACGGTGCTAAAAAGTTGCCATAATGGCATCAAATTGAGTCCTTGAACTCAATCTTACCTCCCAGATCTGTTATATTATCTGCATTTGATATGCAATTTTACAAAGTACTGAGTTCTCACAACCTTTTTTAAAGTCAATGGAAGCCAAGGCCACCTGGGTTGAAGCAGAGGACATCAAGCTCATTGTAAGATTGAGTCTTCACTATATCTTATGGCCTTAACATTTTAGATAATCCATTGATCTCTTTGAAACAGGTAATATCTATAATAATGCCACATTTCTACATCACCTGAAGTCAATTAAAAGACATGTATTATAGCTATATTTTAATCAAGGCTTACTGAGAAATGGAAGTAAAGGATTCTGCTTTCCTTAATCGTACCATTTGCAAAAAGAAAAGCTGACTGGAAAATCTAATTATCTGTTCTTTATATATTCACTTTCTTTGTAAAATGAATTTAAATTATCTCTATCCTAAGCAAAAAGGTATTTAAAAATCAGAAGACAAAATAGATATATCTTTCCAGATCATTCACATGGAGAATCCAAGTATAATTCATTAACCTTTACTCTATAAATAAGAACTCAACAAAACAATGGCTGTCAGTGAGGGATGGTAAGTGGACAACTGCATTTAATATCTTCCAGCTCTAACTACTTACAAGAATTAAACTGGAGGGAATGCATTTCCCTGTGAAGTAGGATATGGAAGAAAGAAACTCTCATATCAAGAACTGGATAGTGGGATTGAACATATAAGGTTTTTCCCCTCTCTCTCTCAGTCTGTGCCCAGGTGTACGACCACCCTGTCCCACTGTTCCAGGTGAGCAGCTCCTCCCTGCCTTCACAAAACTGTCTGCTTGCTGAGCTGTTTGGTGTCAGTAGAAGCCTGGACATGCTGCTAAATTTTTAAGGGTTTCAGGACCATCTCAAGAAGCTTTTGCTACTTTTCTGTGTGTTCTAAAATAAAATAAAAAAAGATATATTTATGGATTAAATCATCTCATCCAAAACATGATCTCAAATACTAGTTCAAAAAAAGTGGTTTATTGTATACATATGAGAGACTGTCGGGGATGGTTGAATTCATTTGGGTCATTGCTTAGGAAAGCAAAGACTGAGTTGCTACTTTACCACACATTAAGGATGGGAGTGGAGGGGGAGATACTGCATTGGCAATGAATCTCTTGGTCCTGTGACAGATTGGAGATTAAGTTCTTACACTTCCATGACATTTTGAAGTAGACCATTTTTGTTGAGGGAAAGAGAGAGGAAAAGGAAAGGTCATGTCTCTCTTATCAGGCAGTCATAGTCTCCTGTAAAATAGAAATGTCTGTTTAATGTCAGTGAACAGCTCAGATGGAGATTCATGTCGGAGCAAAGCATCTATACTTTATCTTATACCTCAAAGTTTACATTACTTAAACCTTGTGATAACAGAATCCTGAGTCATTTTCTGATGGGATTCTTCTACCATTGCACCAGCATTCTCCACACGCTGTCCACTTTTTTCCTTTTCTCCTCCAGAATCCGCCCCTGCGTTCCTGACAGACTAACCCTTGTGTCAGGTATCTACAGTCATGAAGGACTGGGTGAGCTCAGACTCATGTCATGTCATGCATTGAAATATTGCATGTTCTTTGCTCAGGGAGGATTTTGCAAGTCCTTTTTACATTCCTGGCTGAATGTACAGATAGATGAGCCAAGAGGATCATTGACCAAGGTGATTAGGAGGAGCAGTGCCACAGTGGTGTTGTCAGGCACCAAGGAAGGGAGGGTAAATAAAACCATATTACCCACAGCAAGTCGGAGTTCATAATTCCTTTGGGCTCTCTATAAGGAGCAACTTTATTTCTGTGCTGCCTTTGTTTTGTTCCATCTCTCTCCTCTGCCTTATGAATCTATTTCCAGGCATGTCTATATTTACCTAAATGATTTATTTCAAAAAATCATTGTTTTAAAGCTTTCCTTTAACAATAAAATAAAATTCTGTTCTTCTTTTTAAGCTTTACAGGCTATATAAAAATGGGAAAAAAATATTGTGGGCAGTCATGATAGTTTAATGATAGTAATAAGAGCAATAGCTTTTACTTCATTACTCTGTGGAGTTATGGTTCTGAACTATTACTTTTCCCCACCTTAAAATAAAAAGGATTTAAGTGCAGTCTACCTTGAGGTAATATGTGTGAATGTGCATTTGAATGGCTTGTATACATGGGGGCTTGGCATAAAGCTGGGCAAAACCGAAGCACCTGCAAGTTAATATGCTGGAGGGAAGTTTTGATATACCAAAAACTAAAACAATTTTAGCAGATGAGTGTATTTTTTGTGTGTCTTCGTGTGTGCACATGCAGTGGTTTTTAATAAGCTACATGTCTTTTTCTTACTGTGCCCTTCTACATAAGGAATTTCCTTCAAAGAAAGATATACTCTTTAAAAGCTAACACTTTCGTGTTATTTCTGGCAATAATTGGTGAATATTATTTAATAAGTAATGATTGAAATAACTCTGTCACAGAAATTACCTATTAAGGAATTTCAGAAGTAATGGCAAATTATATTGGATTGCATATTCATGCAGTTTAATTTTGTACAATATTTAATGTGAAATAGGAGATTAATTACTTATAAATACTTTTTTACACTCTAGATGCAATTTTTAAAATCCTGTAATATCAGAAATAATGACCTTGGCCACACATTTCAATCAGTCAATGTCTTTGTTAATATTAGGTATGTTGGCAAAGTAGTAACCATTTGAAATAAGGAAATTTGGGTTATTTAGTCAAGCAGGGGATCTAATTACACATTTTATGGAGTCTGGTGCTATAAAGCAAGTGAGGCCAGTGTTTTGGCACCTAAGCTTCTAGAAAAAGTAAACATAAGTAATTAGTTTGTTACTCTCTTCAATTTTTCTTCACCTGCACCTTCCCCTATTTTTCTCCCACTCCTTCTGCTTTTCTGTGGTCCCTCCATGTCCCTGCTGACTCATCCTTTTGCCTGTGGTGACTTTGTGTTCCTTTATTTCCAGGATCGATTCTCCTCTTAGTCCTTTCCCTCTACCTTCTGCACTTGGGTTTCATTTTTCATACTCAGAATAATATTATTCCTAGGTTTTCATGTGTTTTCATAAGCCCTTGGAGGGTTTTTTTATGGAAAGAGAGGACATGCATCAACTCACAGTCCCTGTAAGCCACAGAGTGAAATGGCCATGTCTGTGGAGCACAGGTTGCAGCAGCAAAGTCAATCTTGGAAAGACAGGTACCTTCACAATATTTCGCCCTACATTCCAGCTGTGATGAGCAGAGCTTTCCCTGCCTTCTTCTCTCTATCATTCTGGAATTTTGCTTCCTTTCAATACCTTCTTGTTAGGAGCACTGAGTTCTTCATATGTGGTGTGATTTGCTGTCATTAGCATGATTTTACATTCCTTTCCACATCAAACCATGTAAATGTCTCTGGGTCTCTTGGGAAGCTTTAATCTTGTAAAGTAGGTTTTATTGAAGACTTGTTGTTTTTTGACATTTGTGATAAGTTTGATAATTACATTAATAATTATTCTTTCATGTTTGCTATTTACAATCAACAAAGCATCTGGTTCTGAACCTCAAGGAGAAATCAAAATAATAGTAGAGTCAAAGCTATAACAGCAATTGAAAGCAAGTACGTTTGTGTTGGAAAGAAACAGTTGAGTTTTAAGAGGGAGGATGTTTCTGGACCACTCTGCTGTTTCACTTCCACACCGTGACAGTCACCCAAGGTGTGTTTCAGCTGCAGCAGGTGAGGAACCCCTGACTGGAGCACGGTTGGATTCCCTGTTATCCCCAGTGACCAGAACTTTCTTTCATAAACTAATCAATTTGTGCCCTAAATCCCTTGAGCGACTATTTAAATAGCTGGGAGCTTAGTGTGTCTCTGGTTTCAATTTACAAAATTTATCACTTCACCTCTGGGTTTATAGTGTGGATGTGCTGAATCCGAAGACTTCAAAGGAAATTTAGCAGTTGGAGTTCCTAATAAATCCCTAGCTTGCCCATCTGTATAATTTGTATTAACATGTCCATTAAAGCTTTGCTTACAGCATGGAGATTTCCCTCAGAAACACTTCAGAAAGTTGAAATAAGGGGAAGAAACAAACAATAACAACATTCTGTAATTGTATATCTATTAGAAACTCAAATAGCATTTAAACAGCAACAAAAAAGATATTTCTTTTTCCCGACACAATTAACCAAATGCTTTTCAACTCCCAGATCATGTTGCATCCCAGTGTCCCAGTCTGGGAAGTACTGGAAGCATTGGACCCTCTCCTTGTCCTTGTCCTTCCAGTGAATTCTGATTTGGAATAATACCAGGTCTGCTCTGTTACTTTTCATTTTTTGGTATTCTAAACATTTAGTTAATGAGAAAATTTAGTTCTAGTATTATATTAATATTATTATTGTGCATTTTTTGTTTTCCATTGATTTTCTTTTAAATTCTTCCTCTCTCCTGGATTGATGCTCTGGCACCAATATTAGTGTAAAGAAGTGTTGGAACCTGAGAGCTTTTAACTTCTCTGTATAATTTATCTGAGTTAGTGTTTGAAATCCCCATAAATTTTAATTGTTTACTCATTTGTTCCTCTGAAAGCTTCTGACACACTGGAAAAATCCCTATTTTGTTTTACTTCAGACAGAAATCTTTTCGTATACTTCTATTTGGCCCCCAAAGTTAATGTCCAAACATTCCCTCTAACTTCTTTCATCTTTTATTTCTTGTGAGGGGTGGAAAGGTGACAATGGCACACCACCTTCCCTGTTCTGGGAAGCAGAGTATGGGAAGAGCTGTTGTTGCTCAGCACTTTGGTGGGAATATTGAAGTATTAAGAATTTCCAGTGGAAACGGGACTCTTTTGCCACATTTTGACTGAGAAAACGGCTTCCTTCTTACTGTCAATAACCATGTAGAGCCAAGCTGAGTGGTGGGTCAAACATCTCACCACCCTGAGACTGGGCCCACTTGTCCCATCAGCTCCAGGGTCACTCCATACAAAGCAACCACATGGGACAGGTTTCTACTCAGTGAAGGCAATCTTGTAGAGGCTTCCACTGGGAAACTCAAAATGTATGTAGGTGTGGGATGGCTCTGATACGCTTTATATTCCATCCTTTTACCATGTCATTAAACATGTTTCCTCCTTCCCTACAGCAGCCTTGATTATTTTCTGTTTTGTCATAAAATATTTGCTTGGTAACAGGCACAGGAACTTGGCAGTCGTCTCTGTGTTTCTGCCTTTGATTGTGGGGAGCTTTGAACCCATACACAACATTTCACAATTCAGAGGGGAAAAGTGAGCCTGGCAGTTGATTTCCAGCTTTTAACCAACATACAAAGCAAAATATTTATTTGCAGTGATCATAGTTCTATTGTTCTTCAGACTGTAGGAAACAATAATGCCTAATCAGACACTCCTGCAATTCAGAGGCTAAAATTATCTTCAAGATAATTAAGATAAGATTGGCTTTAACCTTTATCTTGCAGTTCCTCTTTCTCCTGTTTTCCTCAGATTTTTGATGGCAGGAAAAAAACGAAGACACTTCTGCATTTTTCTGACTTCAGCATGGAAGGTTTTATTGCCAATCTGTCTGGCTCCAGTTAATGAGAATATATATCAACCCTACGCTAGATATTAGCAATATTTATCAAAGGTTCATTTTTCACATGAAACTAACATTGTTCTTGAACCATCTGCTGTGCTTCCCTGAATTCAGCAGCTCGAGGGGATTCACCACAAACTGGCCTCTGATCAGTATCTGATGTGGGATAGCATGAGATGGAGCTGGAACATGCCTTAGTGTCCCTTAGCTGTGCAACATCCTCAGTGGTTTTGAGTAAAGACAATTTATCACAGAACCATAGAAGGTTTGGGTTGGGAGAGACCTTAAAGATCACCTTGTTCCACACACCTTCCCTGTGAGGGTGGGCAGGCCCTGGCACAGGGTCCCCACAGAATCTGTAGCTGCTCCATCCCTGGGAGTGTCCAAGGCCAGGTTGGACGAGGCTTGGAGCATCCTGGGTTAGTGGGAGGTGTCCCTGCCCGTGGGAGTTGGCCCTGCCCATGGCAGGGGGTGGAACAAGGTGATCCTTAAGGTCCCTTCCAACCCAGGCCATTCTATGATTCTCTGATACCTTCCCATGAACTTTTTCAGCATGCAGGTATGAGTTTGTTGAGCATATGCTCACACCCATTAAATAACAAATATTGTCTGCAATGGGATCAATATTTTCCTGGCCCCAGCAATTGGATATTTTGACATGTAATGCCCCAACTCGAGCTGATTGATCCAAGGTGAATACGAGTGAGATCAGATTTGGCCTCTACTGAAAATTCCACAAAAACTTCTTTTTACTGAATTCTTAATGCTGTTAACTAATAAACTTCTTTTATTTAAACTATTAATATAACCTTTTCTCTCCTAAAATTCATCTGATAATTTTGAATTATTAGAGACCTTTCTAGCCAATACTGATCTCAGTCAACAGTTTAGCCAAAGATGTGGAAAGAGCATTTGTCCTTGCTTTGTTTAAATTTTTGCATAACTAAAAGTTCCCATCAGGAATGGACCTTTTGTATAAGAAAATATGAGGCCATGTAAGAAAAATAATCAGCTGATGTAAACAACTGTTTTGTGTTTTCAGGTCGTGCCATGTAATCAGGTTTTTACAAACAGTCTTCAATTATTGTGTGCTCCCATTTTGCCTTGGGTGGGCCAGATTTATTTCTCCCTGAATAATAACCTGACATGTGGCAGCCCCTGATAGTGGTTCAGACACTCTCAGAAGGAATGGTTCTTTTGGCACTGCCCAGTAGAAATGGCTGGAGCAGCTCTGTGTGTGCTGGGCAGTAATTTGTGCTTTCACAGGAAATCCAAGAGGCCTTGAATGTACCTTGGGTGCTCAGTGGTTGCTGAGCATCTCCTGCCTGTGCCTTGGGGCTTTGGAGATTTGATGCTTTCGGAATGCTGGACCTACGGTGCATATATTGCATATGATCAAGTTCTATGATGTGGAAATTTCACAGAATACATTTGGTATCTTTGCATTGTGTTTCCCCAGAGGAATCTATCAAGACTGAATAAATGTTTTAAAATGTTTTTTCAAGCTATCGAGAACTCTGAAATAGAAGAGGTAGAAGTTTCCTCTTTTTGTTGTGGAAATATGTTTAGGATTTATTGGATAAATTACTTTTTATTTTTTTCAGATTGAAAACTGAGCTGATATTTTCGTTTAATTGACCTCTACCCTCATTTTGTTGGTGTAAATTGCTTTTAAAAACTTGATTTGCAGAAATAATAATTTGATTTGGTAAAAATAAAACTGTTTTGAAATACAGTTTTCTTATTCTCCACTAACTGCTGATCTTGGGAAACTTTTTCAGTGATTTGTTTAGGGTGACTGCAGACAAAGTGCCATGACTTGACATGTTTGTACAGGTCAGGTCATAAATGCCTCTCAGTGTGAGTCCTTCCAATGTTTTGTGCTTTGAAATCTGTTTATGTTGATCTCAGACAAATCCCGTATATAAACTTTTGACTTCTTGAGGTCAGACAGACTAACAATTCAGGTTTAGCTTCTCTGAGATAGGATTTGATTTTTCAGTTTTAGGGAGGGCAATGAAAAGAAAGGTCTGGCTGATGCTGGGGCTAATAATGTAAAGACCAGCATCTCAAACCTGGTTACTGAAAGTTCAGAGCATGTTGTGGTAGTTTCTCTGACCTTACTTACTAGGTACCCTGCAACAGAGTCACTTTCTCATTTGGCATTTGAGTAATTTTCTTCAAATGCAGACGGTTCAAAATTTTCTGCAAAATTATCCCTGAAAGTATATATCCAGGGAGATAAAATAAAGAAAATTTGGGTGTTAAAATGCAGGAATGGGAGTGAATTTTGCATGATCACTGACGGGAAAACAAGCCTGTCTCATAGCCAATCCAGCCTCATAAATAAAGCACAGGCATCACAAATCATTCTTTTCTCTCTTCACTATCTCTGCCCTCTGTGTTCATATTTTTCAGCAGCTGCATGTGCTATTAATCTGCATTTAGGTGAGTGCCTGACTGTCTGCTCTGTAGTTGTTAACAGATGCAGTGCTCAATTTGCTAGTTGGGATTGAGGCCTTTTAAAATGCCATCCTGTGTTTTAGCACTGTACACAACATGTTTCTCCAATGTTGATTGAAACGCTTGCTTTAGCAAGGGAAGCATGAAACCACCATGTTGGTTATTTTTTCCGTATTAGCACTGCTGAGCACATTCCATACTTGCCAGTGGAGGAGCATTTAGCACACAGAGAAGCTGTCCCTGATTGCCTGCTAATCTGTAAGGATCTTTCTGGTCGCCTTCATCACTGCATCAGCAAATTACAGGCTGCTTGTTTGCTCTGTGCTTGACTAGTTCTGGGGTACTGCCAATTCATTCTGTCCAAAGGAATTGTGCTGTTCTGCATTAAAGCCTCTGTCACATGGAGTTTTGCAGAGAGGGCATTGTGGCACACTTGTGATCAGTGCTGGTTGTAACATAAACTATTGCTGCTGCTCAGTGCTGTACACACAAAGTAGTGTATATGGGGCCCTATTCATTGATTGCAAAAGGAAATGAAATCAGATTGTGACTGTACAATTATGGGAATGGGAGTCTTTGCCTTGAGAACCTCTGGGTTTCTGAGCAAGACCTCCAGTGCCACACTCTGAAACTCAACCTCTGTGCAAACCCAGCCTGTCATGGTTATGCTCTGCTCAGTCCTCAGGACAGCCTAAATCTCCCACCCTCAAAGGCACCACTGGTTTTGCTGCCCTTTTCAAATAGCCTGGCAAAGCCTCATGCAAAGTTCTGCCACTTTGTGTGGCTGAAGGTGTAGCTGGTGCATCTCCCTGTTCTGCTCTGAGCCCATAGCACAGACCCAGGAGAGCACAGAGCCTGCTCGTGGCTCTCTGTGCTGTAAATACATCCTGAGATATTTTTCCATGCCAGTGCTCCTAGCAAGCACTCACCCTTTGATCCATGAGGGAAATAGTCCCGGGCACATAATCTGAATAGCAAAGCAAAAATCAAACTGCTCTTTCTGGACATCTTTGATGCACTAGAACTTAATTTACTTTATGCATAGAACTGCTTTAACTTTACCTGGAGGCAAGGTACAATTTGGATTGCCTTTTTTTTTTTTTAGGAAATCCCATTATCAGTATTAAAGTGCTTCATGCCTATATAACAGGCTGTAGATTAATCATTATCCCTATTTTTATTCTTTTTCCAATCAGTCTGAAGCATGGGCTCCTAGGACTTGTTTAGTTTGGATTCACTGAAATTAAAAATTAATTAATTGCAAACACTTTATTTGTCAAGTTATTCTTTCAGGTGCTTTGCTAATATAGATATGGCTTATCCTATTCTGCAAGTAGATATTAATGTTCTCACATCTTCACACAGCACAGACACAATAAGCATGTCCCAAGAAAAGCACAGCTTTATTTAAAAGCCCATCTTGTTACTCCATTAAGCCATCCCAAATTGTTTGAGCAGCAGTGATATATCAGTGATTTATCAGTGGGAACTCTGACTTCCAAGTAAATGAAATCCAGGGTTTAGAAAAGTAGGTACATCAAATTAGATGTACGAATTAAATCACAAGATTTAGGTTCCTAAGCAAGTTCTTACCTAATTTTTCTTAATGTCAGGCACTTGCTATTCTCATCTGACTCACCAGGACAGGTGGGTTTGCTAAAAATGTGTGTGGGAATGTTGCTTTAAACACCTCATTCTGTGAGTGAAGCAACGTAAACATTTTACATCCTGGAACTGAGCTTGATTCCCTGATGTTTAGATTAGATATTAGGAAGAAATTCTTTACTCAGAGGACAATGACACACCGGCACAGGTTGCCCAGAGAGGTTGTGGATGCTCCATGCCTGGAAGTAGTGGAAGGTGTCCCTGTCCATGGAAACAGAGTTGGAACTGGATGATCTTTAAGGTCTCTTCCAACCCAAACTGTTCTCTGTTCCAATTTGCCATATATTGAATGTGCTTTCATTTAAAACTTATTTCAAGTCTGCTGTAGTGACATTCATAGTGAGGGTTTAATTCTGAAACAAAGCTTATTTCCACCTATAAGCTACATTCAAATCAAAGTTGATTCCTGTAGGTTTATGTACATTTTCTGTCTGTGCTACCTGGCAGAATTATGGGATGCCCATTAGGTTTCCACTCTGCCTAAAGCTGGCTCATATGCTGGGATTCTTTTCTTTTCCTGAAAGACTGTTTCTAATAAGCAGAAGCTGCATTCTAGCACTCCAGATTTTAATTAGAGTATTTGATTAATGCAGAATTCTTTTCTTTCTTAGCTGTAAATCCCCATAGATTTTGTTGAATTTTGTTGTCTGTGGGTCAAAGCTTAGAGCAGCGATTGGTCTCTAAAGGAGTTAATACTTTAGGCAGTGGGGGCTCAGTAAAGCAAGTGCATTAATATTTTCATCAATTCCAGCTAACTTACAGTATTTCACTGGTCAGATCTAATTTGCTTGATGAGACATCACTGAAAGATGTTATCTATAGTGTAAGCTTGGAAATTGATTGTAACACATAATTCAAGGGCACTGTTTCACGCCTAGGGCAAGAAATGCTATTTTTCTCTTCATTTCATTTGCTCTTTTATAGCAGCTTACCTTTTCCAAACTATATCCACCAGATTTGTTTGTAGATTTGCAGAGAAGCAAAAAATACAATGAGAAACCACCCTAAACTGTATTTTTCAGTTGGACCCCACTGTAAAGTCATATTTATTTTTACCAGGGTGTCTCAGAAGGCAGGAATCTCTCAGGCAAATTGGATATCAGTTTTTATTTGCATTCAAATCTACTACATATATATGCACATACAAACACAGAAGTCACTTCTTTAGCTAATATCTATTTAGTGTGTAACATGAAGCTCAGTCTTCATCTCTCAGACTGAAATTCTTATGTTAACTGGCTTAAAAATATCCCCTCAGTGCTGTGTCTGTGTTGTGGAAGCCTGGAGCCATCCTTCTGCCTTGAGTGCTGCTGGTTTTATTAAGCATGTCCCAGGATGTTGTGTAATTCAGCTGCTTTGTTTGCTTTGTGGTGGCTTTCCCCCTCTGCACCAAGAGAGAATAGACTGTGATGAGTCAGCTGAATACTTAAGGTACACACGAATTTACTGCTGTGTGTCTGTGCCCTTATCACTCTTACTCCCCTGGGACTGTGGACATAAATCCATTGCTTCCTCTACAGCTGTCATTCTGATAGTCTAGGAAATGCTGACATTCAAAGTATTAAAACAAACCATCAGTAGTTTTCCATAGCGACCGTGAAAATTTCAGATTCCAGACAGTTCAAGCATCGTTGACCTTGAGTGTGTGTCAATTATTAGGTTTTCTTTCAGTTTACTTTTTCTATAAATGCTATTAACTCAGATATCTAAGCTTTCAGTAAATTGTAAGTGTTGTTAAAATACTTGAGTACACACTTCATCTGATACTGGATACAGGAATAATTTGGACCGTGTTGGGCATGGTACTTTCTGATTTTTCTGAGATTGAGGTAATTAGCAAGGTCAACATTTCTCAGGGCAGAACACTGACCAGAAGATTCATCTTCTAAGCAAATCAGTTCTATCCCCAAGATGGTAACCCATCTATCTTACTGCCTGCAGTAGGAGCTTATGTCTCCCTGGCCTGCTGTTTTATTTTACTAGGGAAAGGCTTCCCTTTATGTGGCCAGTGTCGATGCTCTTTGTCCTCCTGCCTTCATTCCACAACATCCTCAAGGCTTTTATGTGTCCAAATTTACGCGTGTAACTGTTGTGCTAGTGATTGGCCTCTGGCATTGCCAAGCTCTCAGATGTGATTTTAATGGCTAATAAATCATTAATTAATGGAGAAACAGTGATGAATTTAGTACAAAGAACTCTTTTCCTGTTCACATATGAGGCTGACTTGTCAAAAGCTTGTGGTTTTGGCAAGCCAAGTTCCACCCATTTGTAGCCATATCATTATCACTCCAAAGTAAGAGCTGTATTAGTCAGGTGTAAGCTCAATGTGTCACTTCTGTGTAACATGAAGTAGGACTCACCTTTTCCATTCATGATCTCTTCCCCATCTCCCTCCAGCACAGCATAAGTTTACATTTTTGGACACTATTTGCTTTTATTTTTTTAAATTGTAGGAGCAGGGTTGGTTATTGGACGTGAGGATGCATTCAGTGGCCTCTTTGTGCAGTGGTTTGTGGAATGGCTGTGGTGCAGATCTGTCTACAATGTCCATGTATAATCTTATTGCCTAAGACTGTAAGGGACCTGAATCATTGAAAAGATGAATCCTTCCAGTGCTCTGACTGTGCTTTTTAACTCAACTACTCTGTAGATCCAGTATTGTTTTTCAGTGTTCGTTTCTTATTCAAGCAAAATTATCTGACTATTCATGTGAGGTTATGCACTGAATATATTTGATGCCCCTCATTCTGAGCATTGTCTGCTCAGGCGTCTATACTTCCCTCTGACTGAAATTGCCATTATAGGTGCTGTTGTCGTGGTTCAAATTAATTTCCTGTTTAACAAGGATGCTAATGAGCTCCAGTGAGTTGTAACTGCAGTTGGAATCTGCTCAGATGAAAACTGAAAAGTAAATTGGTGGTCCTTTGAGTTCTCATTGTAATAATTGCTTTCTTATAGGGGAGGCTCTATTATTCTCTTTTTTTTTAAAATAATTTACCTTTTATGTCATAGCATAGGTGCATTTTCTTGAATCATATTTGGCATGGATTGCACTCTGTCCTCTGCTCTCCATATTTTGGTAGAAGATGTAATTGACACATTTTAATTAAAAAAAAAAAAAAAGGCTGCTTGGATCTGCTCCTGAATGTTAGGACTTACCTAGTGGCTAAAGTGCTCTGTGCCATGTAGGAGAATGAGGAGCTCTCAAAGAATGGCAGCACCTTTTGACTAGAAGCACGTGCCCACCATTCTGAGCATCTTGTCTAATGAGAACAGTCACAAGAACATCATTTTCTCTTAGGTGAACACCCACCCCAATACTAATCAGGAGAGGAAAGATATTCCCCTCCATTATTGCAGGAGAGTTCAGAATCCATAACTAGTATTCTTCAGAAAGGTTTCAATATATGTCTTGTGCTGTTATGGAACTGGGTTTGTAGAAGTCTCTGGAGTCTCTCTGTCTTGGTTCAGACTTGCATTTTAGTCATCTGTTCTTGCTGTGCTTCAGGTTGAATGAGGATAACACTGATTTCTCTTCAAGAAGGACCATTCTGAGGATTCTATCTTAAGAATTGATGAAGTCTTTGGAAATTAATCCTGGAAGCAAATGGCTTCTGAGAGAGCAGTAAATTCAGGCATTTAAAAAACGCACAGTAACATATAATAAAGAAAAGCGTAGTAGTAAATTTCTACATCTCAAGCATTTCGGTTTTAATAAAAATTTTCTATGACTTAAACCTTTTTCAAAATAACATTCCATAGATTCTGGCCATTACTTTGAGGCTGAACTGAATGTTCCAAGTTGATTTTGTTCCTTTGCTACACTGTGTACCAAGTAGCTGCAAAAAAGTGTAGCTTTCCTCCTCTAGAGTAGTTTAACAGTCTTTTTCTGGCATAATTTAAGGAAAGGACTGAGACCACTTTTCTAAAAAGAAAGGAAGATCCCTGATTTGTAAGGATCAATCCCTAGGACTGTGTTTTTGTTGATTTCAATCCCTGTGGTCAGAACTGGCTCAGGTCATAAAACCTTGGAATCAGGTCCTACAGTGGCAGAGAAAATACGTATTTTAATTTTTGCATAAGTATTTTCATACTGCTTTCTCTTCCCAGAGTAGGTCTCCTTTGAGGTCAGTGTGTTTTACCAGCACTATGTAGACTGATTTTGTGTCTGATTCTTTTATAAGCCCTGGAGCCAATGTATTAGGGGGAAATTGAGTGAGGGGAGTGAACATTGCTCTGGGACAGAACCTGCTGGATCCTGTAGGCATCTTTAAGCACAGGTCAGGCCATTTCCCAAAAGACAGATTATTACTTTGCTACCAGCCTCAGACAAATAGTAAATAATGGGAATTTAGTCAGACTACAAACAGCTGAAAAGCCCAGCAAACCACGCTGAGCACCTGCAAGGGTGGCTGGTCGTGCTTTGGCATACATTGAGGGAAAGAACATCCCAGAGTACACCTACCAGGGCTGGGCTTAATGAACAAATTGACTTGACAAATTTCACCTCCCTTTCTGCTCATCTGCAAGCTCTGGGTGTTATAAATTTCCTATCCTGAATTACCTGTTCAGTGTTTCCTGCAGACAGATGTCAGCTGTGACTGGCTCACATGTTCAGCTTTTCCCAGCACTGGCACTGCCTGATTGCCACTTAGTTAAATGCTCCAAGTTCATACCCTTGGGCAAAATATACCTGCAGAGAGGCAAAGACACCATACCAGAATTAAGTTTGTATCCAGAATCCTTCTGTTTGTGTAGAGAAATAGAATTCCTTGTCAAAAATGCTGGCACTCAGGTTTGCCACCGAGTAAAGGAATTAAGGAAGTGATGGCATAGTGATGGTTCCCTTATCAGGTTGATCCTGATTTGATGTTACATTAACTCATGTTCATATCATGTTACTGGTGATGTGCAGATGTTTCATTCACATTAGTAGAATTTTCCCCCAGGCATGTGATTAGTATTAGGGTGCTGTCCTGGCATGATGGGATGTTATTTCTTTTTAGTTGTATTTCAGTCCTGGTATTTATGGGAAAGTTTAGAGGGATTTAGTTTCTCTTCACCTCCTCTTATGAAGGTCGTTTGTTAAAAGTAAAAAAAGCAAAGAATGGACACTTGTACAGAGAGCTGTCCTGGTGAGTCCTGACAAGGTGGCCACAGTGTCAGAAAAGTTGTGTCGCTGATGATGCTCCATTGTTTGTGTTGCTATTAAAAGAAATAATAGGTCAAGAATGGATATCTAATTATATTTCTGTGTTTCAGCTTTCTATCACCCTTTCATTATAGTTTATGACAGGTAATAATAATGTATTTTCTTTTTATTTGAGCTCAAAAATAATCTTGCCTTGCTGTTTCTAAATGGTCACTGTAAGAAAGGTTGTGGGTTTGGAAAGGTGAGTGCCTCGTGGTAGGTATCAACACTTGCTGCAAGTTAAGAGATGTGTCATGCACGGCTGTCGATCACATCCCGATCCATTTTTGGGTAGTGCAAGGAAGGTGTGCCCCATGCTGAGCTGGAGTGGCAGACGTGGTGTTTGGGTATCGACTGCCAAAGGAGCTGACTTTCTTCTTTCCGTATCCGATACCGCTGTCATTATCTCTGCACCCTCCTGCTGTTTTCCCACACACATTACTATTGTTCACAGAGTAAATTAACTTTGGAAGGAAACTTTTCTTTGTGTTGGGTTGAAGCTGTATAGAAGGTGAAGTAATGAAACCCCCAGCCCCCAGTGCCTGTGTACTTACTGCAGGAAGCAAGGAATGAGCTCAGGGTTGCTCTGCTATGGTCCCACCCAGAGCTCCGAGGCTGCAAAGATTCCCCCTTGATTGCTGCACAATGCTTTGGTGCTGGAACTCCTTCGGTGCTGGAGTTCCATCCCATTAGTTTTACCACCTCTGTAGTTCTGTCAGGACAGCTTGAAAAGGGTATTGATTAAGGGCTTAACTCCCTTTTTATCACAGCTGATTATATTTTTTGGCTGGGTGCTAGATTTCGAGCCACGAGCTTTGGAGCAGCCTCTAGCAAATGGAGGGGTGTTTATAACTTCAGTGGACTGTTCACTACAGGTTCTGACTGTCAGCTCTCAAAATTAGTATTCACAAAGAGTTTGAAAAGGAAAAATTTCCAGTCTTCAGAGATACCTGTTAAGAATTCAGATCGTATCTTCATCGTGAGTACATGCTGCTTTTCACCTTCCATTACTCACATTGCTGCTTGTCAAAATTTGAGGGGAACAATAAAGCACAAAATTTTGCTGCAGAATTGGCTCTGAGGGAGGCATTGTGTTTCTGACAGAGATGGTAAGAGCACACCTTTGGAAATGACAGATGAATTAACCAGGGACAAAGGTCCTGATGTACTAATTAAATATAATTACATTTATACAAGCATCAACACAACGAATTCTGCTTTTTGCTTTTTTTTTTTTAGTAATGTTTACATGGTTAGAGAGTGTTCATTGCAGTAATGTGGTAAAGTTCTTGTTATTTCATGCTCAGCTTTTCTTTCTGAAGCTAAGCAGGTATTTCTAATTGCATTATATCATCTCAAATTACATAATTCAGTTAATCTGGGAAGCGTGCTAAACACAGATATTTAGGAAGAAGGAACAACACTAATTAACTTTGTAAGGAATGAGATCAATATTGTTCCATTCCAGTTTCTCAATTCAATTTCTCCATCCCATTTTCTGAAAACAGAACTGAGGCAGGGTATGGGCAGAGGTTTAATGTGACAGTTTTCATAGTCTCTCAAGTGAGAAAGCATCTTTCCCAATTGCTTCCACAAACGTGGTCTCATACACTGGCACTGTTACAGGTTTGTTGCATCCAAATTACAAAGGTGGGTTGCTTGAATTCTCCAGCATTTTGCAGTCAAAATCCTATTGAAGGCAAAAGAAAAGACAGTTTCAATGCAAACACTGAATTTCTGTTAGTCTAATAGGAATCTTAGTGGTCTAAAGAATTTTTATTAGCCCAGTTATAATGATACTTTCACTCATAATTCAAATTATATGTAGTTAGAATAAATATATGCCAACTTTCTATTATCTGTCCCTCTCTCAGCTTTTCTGTAATTTTTCCACTCACTGTTCAATAGCTTCATTCTGGAGGGAGGTGAGAATACCTCAATCAAGAGTATTCAAACCCTCTGGATAGAAATGTGATGCTTATGTTGATAGTTCCTTCTTCCTTGCCCTTCAGTGTAGTCGGGGTCATCCTTCCATGCTTGCTAAATACCCTACACCTTGCTCTTTCTTCAAAGGACTGCTTCGGTCCAGATTTGCAATACACAGTGAATTTGGCATATGTTGGATACTTGTTCTTTTCCCTCCTTGTTATTCCAAAAACTAATCCGCATCTCTCGGAGGTGCATTCACTACTAATGAGGTGGGGTTTATAGCTTTGTCCCTCCAGTGTCACCCTGTGCTTTTAGGGCTTCTACTGCCATCCCATGCCTGTTCTCCTCTATGCTGCACTTTTTCTGCAGTCACAGGCAGTTTGTTTTCCCTAGAATAGCAGCATGTGTTGCTATCTACTAGTTTCATACACTTGTATGTGTATCCATAAAGCAATAGCTACTCCCCTGAACCAGAAGCAGAGAAACAACTGCATCATTCTGAGAATGGATTTTACAACACAAAACCAAAGCAAACACCTCAGCCCAACAGCAGGACCTCCAGGCAAAGCCTGGGAGCCCCCAAGCTCTGCTGCAATGTGACTTGGTTACAGTCTATTCTCTGCAAGCACATCACAGACTAAACCTTTCTCTTTTGTTTTTCACTGAAATAAGCTGAAACCCTTAACTGCCTTTCTCACACTTACTTTTTTGCCAATTTAACCTTGTTTCACCAACACTCCTTCATCCCCAGGCTGGTACCTACAGCTGAGTCACATGTTTCATCCCTTTGCCTGTGCTCATTTTCTTTACCCGTGGATGACTCCTGAAAGGTGCTGCACAATGCTGATAGTTGATCCCTCTTAATAATGATAAATGAGGATGAATAGTATATTTGTGTACTTTTCCTGCATCCTTAAATGTTCACTTTTGGGTAGAGACAACAGGTCTGTGTATGGTGAAGATGTTGAGCACAGAGCACACAAAGAGAAAAGTCTGGACTCTGAGTAACTTGCCCTGAGCACTTGCAAGTAATTCCAGGTATTAAGTGTAAAAGTGCTCCCTCCCCCTGTGATTTTCAGTGCCCGATTTTTCCTTCTCTTCCTTGATTGCTAATCAAATCACATATGGAGACGCTTTCCTGATGAGTCTCAGTCTATGGGCAGTCTCTCATATGTACTTCACTACCAAAACATGTAATTTGATCACTGTATGCCTATGTAATAGAATTCATCTTTTCAGAAGCTTAAAAGCGGCTCCCTCTGTGTCAAAGGCTAAATATCTGGAGTCTGTTAAGTGGACTTGTCCCTCAAGTCTAAGGAAATAAATGGAATGCTGATTTGATAGTTTTGAGTACAATTTAAATAACCACAGTATCCCATTTCATAAACTGTGTGCTGCCTAAGGCTTCTCTGTATTGATTTTCCTGTTTGGAAATGTTAGGGTGGGTTGTGTCCTTGTGGCCAAGGAGGAGGATGCTTTCCTTGGCTGCATTAGGAAGAGTTTGGCCAGCAGTTCATGGGAGGTGATTGCCCCCCTCTCCTCTGCCCTGCTGAGGCCACACCTAGAGCGTTGTCTCCAGTTCTGGGGTCCTCAAGAGACTAGTAGAGAGTTCCCAAGATGATGAGGGGACTTCTGAGGGAAGGCTGAGGGAACTGGGCCTGTTCTGCTCAGGGGAGAGGATCTTACACATATTTTAAGGATGGGTGCCAGGAGGATGGGGACAGGCTCTTTTCAGTAGTGCCCCGAGACAGGACAAGGGGTAGTGAGCACAAACAGGAACACAGAAAGTTTCACCTGAATATGAGGAAAAGTTTATTTATTTGAGGGTGACAGAGCTCTGGAACAGGCTGCCCAAAGAGGTTGTGGAGTCTCCTTCTCTGGAGATACTCAAAACCTGCCTGGATGGGATCTATAGCAACCTGCTATAAGTCACCCTGCCATGGCAATGACTCTGGACTAGGTTATCTCCAGAGGTCCCTTCCAAACACTGGACTAGGTTATCTCCAGAGGTCCCTTCCAAACACAACCGTTCTGTGATTGTGTTTGTAATTTTGCTTATTTGCTTTTACTGGGGAAAAAAGAAAAAGCAAAAAAGAAAAACAGGGAAAAGAAAATAGATCTTGCTATACTTCTGAAGCATTTTCCTTTTTTTCACCTTGTAGGCTTTCCTGTATTTGTCCAAGCTCTCAAGAAGTCTGTATGATAAATTAGAATGGGTCAGTGATTCTGTAAGAGTAAGATTTGAGGGAATAATGAGAAGCAGGGTAGGGGACAAAATCATGCTGTTCCTGCATTGCTGTGCCTGTACACTGACAGTAATGCCTGTGCTGGCTGTAATAGACCCCAATGAATAACAAGCCTTTTTGGAGCTACTTAAACTGTCAGCCTGTCCCTAAAATATTCCTGTTTTTCTTATTGAGTTAGCTGTAGCTCTTGAGAATCACCAGGTGCTATTTTTATGCCTCTTGCTCTGTGAGTGGAGAAGTCACACCAGTTGCTTTTTCCCCTGTTTGTCGCTCGTGTGCTTTGCCAAAGGTCAGGCTGTGAAGACTTCTGCTTAATTTTGAAGTCTAATGTCTGGTGCTGCACTAAGGAAAATTGTCCATTTAAGCACTCTCTAAAATAAGTTTCTCTTGCTTACAATGGTCTGGTTTGAGTCACAGTCTACAATAAATAATGAATGCAAAAGAGAGGTTGCAGTTCAGTCCCAAATTATTATTTGTGGAAATACTGCTGACTTCTTGTTAGCACTTAGAAGTGCCAGACCAGCTCTTGAAGGATTTAGGGAATTGTGTAATGAAGATTCATTTATTGTGATGTGTGGCTGGCCAATAGACTGGTCATTACATTGATCTTAGGTCAGAGTGGGTAACTGAGGAATGAAAAGCAGCTGAATTACTTTTGGCAATTTTGGAGTAATCTTTTTATTATTTTTCTGCACTTTGTATTAAGAAGTAGCTCATTCATTCTTTCGGTCTTTAAAAAGCTTTATTTTCTTCTATAAAGAAATTTTGCTAGATGCTAATTTTTAAAGTAGGATTTTGTATAATAATGTAGGATGCTATTCCACAAGTAAACATAAACTTTCTTATCTATTGTAAAGCTTCCTGCAATTCCATCCACACAGGCATATATAGGCTGTTCCTGCCTTGTGGTTCTGACAGACAAATTATATAGGTATGTCAAAAGCATAAACACAATTGAGAAACAGCATGTCTAACATATATTTTATTCAAAGACATGGACTATTGTGTCACCTAATCAGGGGAGATAAATGTCTCTGAATTTAAACAAATTATGGGTATAAATTGTGGTTATGCTGTGTACCCGACTCCCACTTCTAAATCTCATTTGCTTTCTTAGCAAAAATCGTCTGATTGTTCAGAGATGAACATTTTCAGCTATTTTCCTGTTCCTGAGTTTTGGTGCAGTTTGATGCAGAAGCTCAGTATTTACTGGCTTTGGACCAGTTGTGTAGGATCATTTTATGGTTGGAAAACTGGGTTTTGCCTGAATTTCCATCCTGATTAACAAACAGACAAACAGACTCATTGGAGAGAAATTCCACCTTGCACCTTCTTGTCAAGCAACAAATATCACAAGTATTTTAGTTGGTGTCTTCTAATTCAATGGCACCTCTTGGTTTGAAGAAAGCTGAAGAGCACTGAATTGTGACCATGGAAGAAGAACAGTCTGGAGGGGATGATCAGCCATTGTTAACAGCAGAATTTGACCCTTTCATTTTTATTGGATCATTTTTAATGAGTGTAGCATTTTGGAATTTTCAGTTAAAAGAAAAATCTATTTGTATGTTTGTGTTAAGGTACGAGATCTCTGCCAAGTGGGATTGAAATTATGTCAAAAATCAAATTGGTTTTCAATAATTTTTGTTCACTGAAACCATGAAGAAAACCAAATTAATTAGGTTTTTTTTCCAAAGGAATTGTCAAGAGTCTTCTTAAAATAAGTTTAGAAGTCAAACTACATACAATGATATGATTATTTTGGATGAAAAGAAGAGTAAAAATCTGAGGGTGCGATGCCTTCAGCTGCCTGGGAATTAGCTGGATCCATTCCGGTTCCTGTTTTGTGCTTGCCATAATATCACTAAATATTTCCAGAAGTTGGCCAGAACAAGCACATTATAATCAAAGTTAAAAAGAAGTTGTTTGGGTTTGTTTTTGTTGTTGTTGTTTAGTTTTCTCTCTTGGGGAGAGATTTTTTTCTTTCCCTGGCTTTAAAATGACTGCAGAACTTGGTTAATCCTTGTGCTCTTGTGGTGAGATGGAAAAGAGCACGACATAATTGGAGAAATGCTGGTGTGAGAGCTAATGTGGTTTGCAGGAGCCCATGGAGAAAATGATCACGAGCACAGCAGCTTCACACAGGCACTGGGGGGGGAATTAGTTCTTTGCCACCATCCTCGTAGCCACAGGACAATGAGGACTCTTGGCTGGCCTGTTGCTATGGGAAGAGGAAGTGAGAGTATTTATAGAAGGTTTTGCACAGGTTGGTGTTAAAAACTAAGCAGAATGTTCGAGAATCTGTGCAGTGATTCAGTCTAAACATATAACCTGTGAAGGTAAACTTGCAGTTACCACTTTCAGAGTTGCTGGTTTTAGTGCCTCAGTTGCTTCTGGGGAGTATTTGAGAGCAGCAGCGTGTTGGTCAGAGATGCAAGCTCGGACAGAATCAAACCTTTCTGGGCAGATGTGTTAATTTGGGATATGATGCCTTTTGGCTGGGTTTGATTTGCATCGATTTGCCTGTGTTGTTGTTTGATTACCTCCAGGCTGGTTTTAGAAATGTGGGCTCCTCTGTTTGATCCCCCATTAGGCTCTTACCTACATGTCGTATTGATAAGTGCCACAGGCTTCTCCTCCGGCCTCCTGCTGAGTGCAGCTCCCTTCCCACCCACCTTTGCAACTGGAAAAATTAACTGGAACCTAATTTGGAGTGGGTCTGCATCTGGGCAGAACTCTGGTGTTCTATTCCTGGTTCTAAAATGGATAACAACAAAACCTTTCAGCATTCATTTAATGTCATGAAACTTCTTCCTCAGGAAGTTTTAATGCTCCTTTTTGGCAGGGCTTTGGTTAGAGGGTCTTCTGGAAAATACTTTGGTTGTTTTCTGTACAGTGTTGTTTGTTCTGATGTTTTGGTACAAGCTGTGTCAATGTTGAATTGCGAAACTGATGTAGAGATATCACAAAATACTTCTCTACTAATGCTTCCTTTGTGAAGGGAAACTTAAAATTTTAAATAATGCTCTCTTTTTCCCAATCTGTTTTTGCCAGGGCAGCCTGTTGGAACTCAAGCTTTAACCCTGGTTTCTGTATCTTCAAACTGGGCACTGCTACCATATTTTGCATTATGATTCTGAATTTTATTGGGGCTTTTATCATTCGTTTCACCCAACAGTTACTTGGAGGAGGTAGGGCTGGGCAGAAGCACTTCAGGGAGCTGCCCTATGTAAGTAACTCTCCTGTCGGTGGTGCTATCTTGAAGCATTTTAAAAGCCTGAGCAGATTGTAAGATGGTCTGAAATGCTAAAAGGAGCACCCATGCTTCTAATCTAAGCTCTGAATTATCTTTCAGAGCTGATAAATTGTTGGACATGACAGATTTTGGGCTCTGTGCTCAGAGCTCCTCAGACTGTTCTTGTGGAACAAGGGACAAACTCTGGCAGGAGCACTGCTGTCAGTGCAACTGCAGAGCAGGAAAAAGACTTATTTAAAGGTGATAACAGATAATTGTAATGGCTCCATCTTAAACCTCATGAACCTGTAGAGCTTTTCAACAGGAACTTTGCTTGTCAAGGCAACCCTTTCTTAGCTGTGGGTTTCTCAGCTCAGATTTGAAGATTTCCATTAATGAACTTGTCTGTTGCTCACAGATGGACTATCTGGCAGAATGCATCTTCTGCAGGCACCAGTTTTTCAGTCTGGGCAGGACAGATAAGATCATTATTGTTCTCTCACTTGCTCACAGAGGTTTAGTGTTAGATGATGTTGCTAATAGCGTTTTTTAATCCATATGGCTCCATTCAAACAGGCTGTGTTAGCACTCGCTTCAGTGACTACCCTCTAGTATGGCCAAACTAGTCAGAAAACTGTTTATTGAGTCACTTTCTTTCAGAGTTCATACAGTTTTAAGTGATGCTGCATGTGCTTGCATTTATGTGCATTATTCTTATAAAAAGCACATGCATAATTCCCAATTTCAGGCAGTTTATTGAAATGCAAATATTTTATTTCAGTATATTTTGAGAGAGAATAGCTTTTTCTCTGGGGAGGCATGCTAGATGGAGAACATGGAATGTAATTGCAGCTTGTCTAAGAGCATCCCTTCTGCCCAAGACTCCTGATTTGGTGGGGTTTTTTTTGGATTCTGCCGTTGACTTAACCCAAACTTCAGTCATGAGAATCATTTGTAGCCATTTGTGCTTTGGTTTGTTGGTTTGGGAACTGTTTTAACAACTGTCTTTTCTATTCACTTACTCTGAAATGGAATTCATCTTTCTAAAGCAGCTTCAAGTAAAGAATGATATATACATATAAAGTACTATTACACTAGAAGTTGTTTTTTCAAATTGCTAACGTCTATTGTCAGACTGTGGCAGTTGTACATTTGTATTGCTGGGAGAAGGAAATGTACTGAAATGCAAAACCCAAGGGATGTAAAAATGCCTAATGTCTACCTAGCAAGTGTGAGAATACATCCCTGCTAAGGAACTTTGCACAGTTATGCTGATGGGGCGATGGGCTTGTGGAGTGACAGGCAGATTATTGATTGGAGCTGGAGAGTCATCTTCTTGTAGCTGTTGTTTGTCTTCTCTTTCTTCTGTGAGTCCCGGTGGAGTCAGATGGGAATTAGACTGTGGATTTATAGTCTTTAACTGTGGGGAAAAAAATGGGGTATATCTTTGGAGGCAGGGATGTAAAAACAATCACAGAGAGTGAATGTGTTGGCTGAGTTACAGTGAGCTATAAGGGCACGTAACACAAGAGGAAATGATTTCCTCCCAACTAGGGAAATTACTTCCACAGTTGCCCTAGCTCTTCCATCAGGGGCTCTTGGCATTAGTCATTATTTCTGTTATCAAACAAATGAACATATCATGGTCCTGAGTCTCAGAGGCAATTCTAGAGATGTAGGTGAGGGGAATGAAGTGGTGCTCTGGATCCCCTTTGTTTCACTGCTCGAGGTGGCATTTCATATCTTGGTGCTTTGCTACACAAGCACTGACTGAAATCTGTGCTGGTTTTGATTGTGTTCATTTGAGATATGACAGTACATTTTTCTAGCAAATATATCCCTGTCTGTGCTTCAGGTACCTAAGGCAACACAGCCCAAGTCTTTTGAACTTCTGGAAGAGGCAGCTGGTGTGCTTCAGGCTGAGATTTTGCTCCTAGTTTCCCCCCAAACTACTTTGAAACCAAAGCAGTGCTGCCAGCTTTCTTTCAAACAATGAGCCTGCCTCAACAGTTGAATGTTATTCCACTGACTCTCAGGCAAGCATTGGTTTTTCAGAGAGGGGGGTGATTGTTTTTTGTAAAAAATATATATTATATATTTTATTTTTTTCTTTTCAGTGTAAGAGAACAAGATCAAAGTCCCTTTAGTTTGTGTTTTGCACCAAGGTCTGAATCCAATGTTGTGGAAGTGAGGCTGCATC
This sequence comes from Campylorhamphus procurvoides, assembly GCA_013396655.1. Taxonomy (NCBI): domain Eukaryota; kingdom Metazoa; phylum Chordata; class Aves; order Passeriformes; family Dendrocolaptidae; genus Campylorhamphus; species Campylorhamphus procurvoides. The sequence continues at coordinate 1,676,955 of WBMV01001237.1, read as the reverse complement.
TTCTTGTGCCTTTGATTTCCCACTTGCAAATACCATGTTTATGTGTTTTCTTTGTTATGTATTTCAAAATGCTTAAATGTCTTATGCATCACAGTTAGTATTTCTGCTGCTGAATCAAATGCAACCAATTGTGCAGACATTCCTCCCCTTCCCACCACCCCTCCTGCATTCCACCGGCTTCTGAGTAAAGGCATTTTTAAGAAGTGTGGCAATTAACTGTAACAGTAGCTGCAAATATTTTGGATTCCTCAACATCATATAAAACTGCTAGAAGACTGCAGAGTTCACTCCATTAAAGACAGTTGCTGAAGTTCATGATGTGCCTGGATTTCTGACTACTGATGAAAATGCATTTCAAAGACTGTTGAAATGGAAGCTGTTTCACAAGAAGCATTTACCTTCCACTAATTTTTCACCAAGAACCAGTATGATTTTAAATAAAATAGGATTCTTTTAAAAAATTATGATTAGCCCCTGGTGTAAAGAAGAGTCCTGAAAGTGTTTAATTAGGCACCAACAACAAGCACGAAATGAGCAGAGCTGCTTCTGTAGATACCTGGAGATCATACTGAGATATAATTGAAGTAGAGGAGCTTGTTGCTTCTGATGGCTTAAGTGCCTTGCACACCCACTGCATGCTCTGAGTACAATAAAATGTTCTATCACACATTCTCTTCATCATACCCAATATAAGATCCATACTCCTGCAATAATAGTGGGGATAATTAATTCTGGCTTAAGTATTTAGGAAATTATTGAGTGCTGCAATTACAGGCTTTTCAAATGGCAGTATTTAGAAGCAAGAAGCTATGCTCTCCATCCCCCCCTCATCTGAGTGCACTGAGAAACTTCTATTCAGCACCAGAAGGGAAAGGCCCTGCAGGAGTGAATCTTAATGTAGTATTAATTGGGAAAAGGAAGAACACAGCTCCCAAACACAGAGGGTGCATTTGGAACAGGACAAATAATATGAAATGCAAGTTTGATGAATTCCCTTCATCTCCGTGCTGTGGCTGCTGCAGCACTTTTGTTTATATTGATCTGAACGGCATGGAAATTTTCTTTCATCTGTCATTTACATTCCTTTTACCTCTTGCAATTGCCTCTGCCAGCTTACATGCTTGTTTTCTGGTGAATCTATTAATAAGATTTCCAGTACATCAAAAGGATTTCTATTGGGCAAAGGTAGAATATAATATGCTTTAGGTGTAGGAGGGTTCCTACCTGCAATTTTACCTACTAAAAGTTATTAATGAGTTCTGAGAAGTGAAAAAAAGGAAAAAAAGTGGAAAGGATAATGCTAATTGGATGCTATAGATTTTCCTCTATTGCTTACTTGTTTAGTTGGTGACTTGCAGAATATTTACACGATAGCTTTCTTCTGATTGCAATACGCCTCCTGAATTGACAAAAATAGGACCAAAGGTCAAATTAATTAAAAACAGTAGGAGAAAGAACATAATTAATTCTGCAAGATTGTACGCGTTTTTCCTGAAAAAATGTGAGGTGCATTTTGTGTTGTGCCAAGGAAAATAAGAAAATACTAAGAAGTATCTTAGGAAGTAGAATTAAATTGAATTCTTTAGTCAGGAGAATTTCTGCATAGCGATGGTTTCAGGGTGAGCACGCAGGGCACTTAGATGGGTGTTCAGGAGTGTAATTGGTGCAGGCACTCAGGGCTGGAGCTGCACGTGGAAGGTGCCTGTGCCCACAGTGCCTCCCTGCTGCCCACAGGGCTTATGCCAGCGCTCCTGATATCAGTGTTATTACCTTTCCCCACACACACTTTTCCTTCTGGTTGATTTCAAAGGTCTTCCACTGACAGCAACTATTTTTTTTTTTTTTAACCTGAGCAGTACCTAAAACCTGATATTTGCTCTCCTGTGGTTGCATTTTACAGGGGATTTCTGCATTGCCACACTTTTCAGGATCAACTAGAGCAAGCAGTTGCCTCTTCTGATCATGCCCTTGTTGTCAGTGTTGAAAAAGTATTTCAGATTTAGAGGTTGCAGTTTCAGTGTGGCTTGTATGGAGAAAAATATTTATCTCTGATTTAACTGAGATTTCCATGAAATTTGAGTAATCCTGAAGGAATGATAGGAGCAGTATTAATCTTCTCTCTGGCAGGTGAGGAAATGGTAGTCCCTGAGTGCACTTGTGGAGCTGCAGGAGCTGCATTTGCTGTGCCCTTGGCCTTCCCTCCCCAGCCCCTTTGGGTTCTCAGCTCTTGGGGACACTTGGGCATCTTTCCAAAGATGCAAGGACTTGGACTCAGGTTATGCTATTTATGACTACACAACAGTGCATTTTTTTGGGTTGATACAGTAAATGGCTTGGGACCAGGTTGTTTTTGAGCAAATCATCCATCTGCTCAGTGCTGTGACAGGGCACTTGGGTGCCCGTGGGGGCTGCACAGCCAGCAGAGCCCTGAGGAGGAGCTGCCCTTCTGGCTCACGAGAGGTGCCCAGTCCTCACTTTTGCTGACTTCTCTGCTATTTCCCCTTGGTGCTCTGTCTACTTTTGCATTAGCACCTTTCCCTTGACTGCTTGAGCTGTGAAGTGAACAACCTTGCTTCTGTCTGGGTTTTTAGTTCCAGTGCATGGCTGGAGCTCACTTGTTTCCTCATTCAGCTCAGGAAAGCTGCCCAAGGCCACAGGTCGGTGCTTTCTAAAGCCAGGTCCTCGGTGACAGACACCTGAACACCACAGACAGAGCTGAACCTTGGCTTACAGCTGTGCTCTCAGCGTGGTTTCAGAGCACAAGTGCCCCAGCTGTGGGTCATGGCTGGGGTGGGACCGGGGTAGCTGCAGGATGGGGGATGACAGTGGCAGGTCACTGCTCAGCTGGCACGCAGCAGCTCTGGGGCAGTGACATTCCTCAGCCTTCAGCCAGAGCCCCTCAGTTCCCCTTGCCCAGAACTGGGTTATTTCTTTTTGTAAGCCAACATATGCTGCAGTACTTCAGTAATTTGTATTGTATGTTTTGCTGCGTGAAGAAGGATGAGGGAGAAAACTTAATAGTCCTAAAGAATGGCTGCACTGAATATGGAAATAAGCTGGCAAGATTTGAGGAACAAGGGAAGGCTAATGGCTTTATATTCTGCTTTCCTGAAATTACACAAGTGGTGAATTCTGAGAGACAGTTATATATTCTGATTATCTGAAAGGGCAATTGCAGAGACATCGTTCTGCAGGAGCGAAGGATGATATCAGTGATACAATGCAGCACTTCAATTTGCAAAATTTGTCCCATTTACAAATAGGTATTTCAGACAGCCCTATAAGAATACGTTATTAGCATGTAGTTAGACTCTGGTAACTTTGAATATTTCATGTATTCTACTGTAAATAACAGCTAAATCTTATTCATTATCACCCTGATAGTATAAGCTGTGAAAATAGTAATGCAAATGGGAGATTTCTGACTTTATTCAAATAAACCTAATCCTTTTCCTTAAAACAACTTGGAGATAAAAATGGATCTTTCAAATATGTGAAAGAAAACCAAAGTATTGTTCACCATGGCATTTATCACATAGAATCTTTCCTATTAACAAAAAGAGAAGATTGAAACAAAGCAAAGTTATCCTTTATTTCAGTATATGGAATAACTTTTCATATCTGACAATTGGAAAGGGAGTTTAAGGATATGTGTTCTGGGAAAAGTTGTCTTGATCCAGGAAGGTTGCCCTGGGCCACTGGAGTCCACTCCAGAGTGTACTGCTGAGAAAAGTCTCCACACTGCAATGCTGAATTCTCCTGTGTACAAATCAAATACATCATGGACTGCATCAGTGCTTGACAATGCTGGCTTACAGCTTTATTTTACACAGGTTTCCTTTGTACCCTCTTCCTTCTTCCTTCACCAGTTCCCCTAAAGATGGACTACATAGAGTTGTTACAAGAATGTGCTTCAGACAAGTGGCCTTGGACAGCCAGCAGACTGTACATTTAAAATTAAGGACTGATAATCTAGGTGGTTAAAGGATATCTGCTAAAGGCAAAAAAGATAAATGTTGCAGGCACATACTGATACAGAGAGCAGAAAAGAGAATCCTTTCACTGCCTTCTAAGCAAGTCTTGAGTTTCTGAGGGCCTTGGTTCCCCAAGGTATTTGAGAGCTGCTGTGGATTGATGGAAATGTACTGTAGAAACCTTTGGATTCAAAAATATGAGACTTTTTTCTAGAAGAAATTGAGGAGGTCTGCTTCTGTCTTTTGCTTTATTCAAGAAGTACCTCAGGCTCTTCAGGTTTTAATCTCATACTGTGGATTTGCTCTTCTGTCCTAAGTTATGTACCTTTTTTTAAAAAAAAAACTATAACAAAATGAGTTTACATGCAAAAGCTACACACGTGAATATGAAATGTAAAGTCATTCTGTTTTACACATGAACTACTTGATAATCATCCACACCTGCAGGGCAAAAAAAAGTTTTATTTTATAGGATGAAATGCAACTAAAGTGTTGCACAGCTATTTGGACAGGATTATTTAAGAACACTCCTTGTGCATGTCTTGCTAAAAGTCTGTATATTTTGCTTCTAAGTTCAGCACGCTTGCAACCCAAGGAATCAAGATTAGAGAAAAGTCCATTTTTCTGGGAAACACTCATAAAATGGGCTCCATTTCTTGGGTAGAAATGATGAAGGCATGTTTTCAAGCCTCTTCAACTTGCAAGGCTTGTGGAGTTACACACACGAGTGTTGCTTCAGAAAGATTTGACCTTTACTTGAAAAACCGAACAGAGACAGAAATCTCAAATGGAAATGGAATCAGGTTCTTGAGATTTCTGCCAGGTCTCTGTAGCACTAATAACCTCATCAGGGCTGCACTTAAAGCTCCAGCCTTGACTGCTACGAGGCACAAGTAGGGGCTGTGAGTAATTCACTGGAACATTTATTATTCCATGGATCTGTACATTGCTCACAAAGAGATGTGAAATCTATTTACCTGAGCCACGACCGAAATGTGTAAATTAACAAAATGAAATTAGAGTTCTATGTACTTTTATGGAAGGATAAATTGTGCTGTATTTCAGTATGAACACAAAGAATGCTGTATAAGCAGGGGTGTTGCTTTTAAAAGAAATACTCACAGTGGTAATAACAGCTGATCAATATTTCTGCTCCAAAACATCCATGCGGTTGGGCCAGCAGTCAGAAAGGATGTCAAATGTTACCAGAATGGTTCTGCATTATTGTTTATCATTATGTTCTTTAACTAAAATGTCTTTGCCTATCAGAAATGAAACATTCAAGATGATAACATCAAAGATGATGGAAAGTGAAGAATGGATTAAGGAAAAAATCAGAATTGAGGCTTTCTTATTTTTCAGACTTAGGAACAGCACAGCCATAGTGCAACTTTCATGTGTAATTTTTATTTAATCACATGTCAAATTGAAATCTTACATGAACTAAACTTTAAAAGGCATGCTTTCAGCTATCATTTTGACATCTAGCATACAATAACTGCCTTTCAAAAGCTGAATAAAATGTTTGACATGCTTTAAATGTTAGTTTCAGTTTTATTTGCTTTTTATTTCAGTTCTTTGTTGTTATTTCAAGAAGCTCAGAAAATACAATTTAATTGCTAAATGTTGCTGGGAAATGTCACATGAGAGATACTCTTTGGTACAACGAGGATTAATGTCTGAAAATAAATACCCTTTGAAGTTGTTAATCAGAAATTTGTGAAGTTCCAGGTTTATAATGGCTTTGTTCAGTGCTGATTTGGCTAATGAGTTTGTTCCATGACCTCTGTGGTGTGAGAGGAAGATGAGAGTATCGGCTTAGCCTTTACTGATTTCAGTGAAAAATGGAAACAGTGAAAATTTGCTTCTTAAAGCAGGTGGTGTCACAAAAAACCCACCCTTCTAGTGCTTACCTCCATGGAAAAGGGTTTCACAGAATCCTTCTTCTGCAATAGCCAAGAGCTGCAATATCTGACATTTTTGCTTATCAGTTGGGTGCAGTTTTTCATGCCTGTAAGAAACGCCTGGAGGGACATGAATGTGCCATTGCAGAAAGGCACCCTGAGTAAGTGTGCGGTAGAGTTACAAGATAGTCTTGCAAGATTATTCCTCATCACTTGAGCCAACTCTTTGTGCAAGTGAATCAAGCTACAAGATCTGACAATTTTAAGTAATTTCCATTTGAGCAGGTGTAGGGGCACCATCTGTTCTGCTGATTTGCTGTGGAGGTAGTAATTCTTTCATTGAAAATGTACAAATCTGTCTAAGATAATCATCCATATTGAATTTGTATTTGTCTGGGCACTCAACCAAGCTTTTGTTTGCCCTTTTAAAATTAATAGGTTAGGCTTCCTGCATCTAAATAAATTAATGAAGTGGGAGGAGATATTTAAATCAATAAAAGTTAAAGCCTAAAACTATTTACATGTCTCATACTACTATGAAACAGTAAGATTGTTAATCACAGTGAGGAAAATAAAAGTATTTATCAAAGCTTTCTCTTCTTTAGAAGAAAGCCAGATGCTGTATTTTCCATTAGCAATTAATGAGGATGTAAGATATGAGTTATTAAAGTTAATGATATGAAATTAGGAGGGCCAGATAAATTTATAACAAGAATGCCAAAAGGATTATATTTGATTTCTGAAGTTTTAAAGAGCTAAAAATGTAAAGTCTTGCCAATATTTAAAAGGGTAAATATGGTAAATTGAGAAAAGAGGACTGTTTGATTTGACAAACAAGCAGACAATCAGAAGCTGAAAGGGGTACAATCAACAAAGGCAGGGCAGGAACTGGAACAGCTGAACTTATTTAATGAAAAGAAAAGCTTATTGAACAGGTTTGATCTGTATGAGGTGGCAATTAAGGTTATCAGTATTGGCAGCAGTTGGGGGAGTTCCTTTTTGATGTGAGGTAGGGAAAAACTGGTTTTAATGTCCACTAAGATTGGACTTCTGAAATTAGCTGGTGGTGTCACTTTGCACATTACCTCTCCCTTCCCCTGGGAGATGAGCTCTTCATTTGGCTTTTTTTGAAAAACAAAAACAGAACCCCAAACCATCCAAAAATAATAATAAAAAAGCAGTGTTGTGCAGGATCCCTGTAGGGTATATTCAAAAAATAGATAGAGAACCCACTGCTAAATTAGAAAAGATGATTGCAACAGTGATTTGTTCTTGGTAAAGGGTTTCTCATCGTGTGTAGTAACGGTGACCAGGAGTGTTGAGCATCTTTGGAGTTGCTTCAAGAGAAATACAGATTCCTGTTGGTAAAAGGGTAGAAGTTTCTTTAATTTAGTGCTCCAAGCTGCAGAGATTATGTGAAATACAGACTTATAAAATGATTGATAGAAATCCTTTGGGCCGTAGTGGTTGTGCTGTACACCACTAAGTTTGGGGAAAGGAAAAATGACAAAGCTACCTTGTGTCTGTTGAGTTCCGACACAAAGACATATTTCCCTTTGGGTTTGTGGCTGGATCTTTTCAAGCTGTTTGTTTTCATGTTATTTTGAGAATTTTGCACTGACAGTAGCTGGGTCCTGTTTGTCTCACTGTGAGCCTATGGCAAAAGAGATTGGATTGTTGTTCTGGAACAAAAGGTGATGGTTGAGTGTAAAAAGATTTGAGCTGGAAATTGTGGTTTGATTAGGGATTTTCTTTAACAGCTGAGAAGTAGTGGTGGTACCTGAGGATAGTTGTTGTCTGGTTATTTAAGGTATTTCACATCTTTCTAGCATTTGAAAGACACAAGCAACTGAGAACATTTTTTTATTACTTCTTTATTTACCAGCTCCTAATAGTGGAGAAAAAATGTTGAAGTAGTTCTGTTCTTTTATGCTTAGAAGATCTCCTAAATACTGTTTTAAATCAGAGTTATCATCTAAATAATATAATTAATTCAGCATAAATTAAAAAGGAAAGATTTTTTTTCTTTATGGTCTCCTTTTAAAAGGATATTAATTTGCTTCAATGAATGAAGATAATAAGGTTAATAGTTTAATGTTCCTCAGTTGATATCTGCTGCTTTTTCTATTACCTTTTTTTTCCTTTTTGATTATAAATTGGCTAACCCCTGGTGTATAATTCCAGAAATCATCTCTTCAGTGTATCCAAAGCTATTTACTTAGACTCATCTTTTATTATTCCCACTGCCACAGTCTAATTATTGCAGTGAAAGATTGAACACAGAATAGTTTGGGGCTTTGATCAGTCTTCATATAAATTTCAATAATGAGAGTAAAAGGTTTGTGGTTTTCGGAGGTAATTTGATCCCTCCAGACACACTCTGCTTCTACCAAATGCACTGAATGCCATATGAGACCTCTGACAGCATTTGTGTCTGGGTTCGTGACATCTCTGGAAGCAAAATTCTTTTTTCATACCAATAAAGGGTAATTTAATATTGTTAAATGTGTCAGAGAAACTATAGATTACCTTACGTTCTCCTTAAATTTTCACTTCATTGTCCCCTATCAGTTTAATTGTCTGTATTACAAGTTCCTACATCAGAATCAGCAAAGAATACATAATAGGTTTGCTTTCAGTTCTCTCTCTTTTTGAAAAAGTATCCTGACTGTCGTTCAAATAAATAAAACAAACCATAATCCTTGTTATTCTATTACTATCGGTGCTAACTCCCTTCGGAGATAAATAGAAAAGCAGCTGGAGACTGAGGATATTTTGTAATCTTATAAATTGAAATTTCAATGCCTCAAGGAGGAAATTTCCAAAATAATTGTGCCAGAAGATAAGTCCCAGCTTTTGGCAAAATTTTATTAGAATTACTTGTTCCAGATCACTGTCTGATGCCTGCATGAATTAAGAAAATGGCAGCACTGCCATGTAGAGAAATTGCTGGGGTTTTTTCACCTTGATAAATTCTTCTGCAAGTGCTCTGTCATCGGCGTTATCAGCTGTGACATGCTCAGGAACATTATCAAATGAAAAATCAGGAGCCTTCAGCTGATGCCAGTCGATTTTAAATAATACGGGATTTATTGTTTTGACTAATAACATCTCCATTTCTGCAACTAAATATTTACAGTTTTTTACTGAACATGAGGATTAGTTAGTGACATTTTGAATTTTGTTTGGGGCGTTGTTTTTTCTCGCTGGGCAAGGTACTTAAAACAAAAAAGGAGGTGGTGACTTTCTGGTCTCCTCTACTGTCATCTGGTTAAAAACCTTTGCTGTATTTTGACAAGAAACCATGAAAATAAATATTCCTTTGTTTACATAGAGTGAATCCCAGTTGCACGTAATAGTAACCAGTGGATTCCCAGTCTTGATATTGGTATCACTTGGGCTAAAAATGTTTGAAGTGTACTTTATTCTTCAGATTCACAAAATGTAGGGTGGGTAACAAATAGCACAGGCCCAACAAGAGACAGCACAAAGGCCATACAAACCTCTCAAAACAGTTTTTACAAACAGCTCATGCAATGAAGGTGGGTTTTTTCCCCCAGATACTGTGAATACCAAACTCACTTCCCAACAGAGAAATAGCATATTCCATTTGCTCTCATAGCTATATGTCTGTGCAAGCTTGGTGCAGTTTGAATGCAGGGAGGAAATCAGAAACATTGCAGGAATGTTTTCATTGGGTCGATTCAACAAAAATTTAGTTATTTGGACTTTCAGAAAAGAATTGACTGACACTGCTGGTGTGAATAGGGCTCTGAGAGGCAGCTGACAAGTAGAATAGGATAAGCCATATCAGTAATTTCTGTGGATCCATCTGGGGTTTTTGACTGTGCAGAGACACTCCATGTATGTCCACCCATCTGTGGTGGGAAAAGCCAACAGAAGGAGCAGGACCACTGTCCCAGCCAGCCTTCCAGAGAGCCCTGGGGCAGCTTCAGGCAGCTCACTGTGCAGTTCAATGAGAAGATCTGTCTGGTGACACCAAAAATGCAGGGGGGGATGTGGGGGTGTTAGCTGTGAACCTTTCACTACCTGATTTTTTATCCAGTGGACTGTCGGGCTACCCCAGCTCTCATAGAAGGGATGTTTTCTCCCCCTTCCATCCTCTGTAATGGCAAGTCATTCTGTGTTCAGGTTTTCAGAGCTCAACTGATGTCTTGGCTTGGTCTGTTCCAATTTTTCTTAAAGATCTGCCAAACGAGGGAGAGTCTAAAATCTGCAAATTTGATAAACAGGAAAGCAGGACTGGAAGACAAAGTGTACTTGATGAAAGCAGATGAAATCATCTGGAAAAACAGAATGGCAGGAAGAATGAATGCAAAGTGCCACTCTTAGGCACCAGCAATCGATGGCAATAACCAAAAAGGGAACAACAAGGGAGAAGGTCATTAAAAAGGACCTGGGCATTATGGTGGTTGGCAAGGAAAATGTGTGCACTGCCTTGGAAAAGGCAAAGCAGTAGTGGAACCTGCAGGAGACGTGAGATGATCACTCTGCAGTGCTCTGTGCTTTGAGGATCTCTGTGTGTTTGTGCAGGGAGGGCAGCATGGCGGATCAGAAACACAGGACAGATTGAAATAATAAGGTCTGTTTATTCGGAAGCAGACTAAAGTGCCAAATGCCAGAAAGATGAGTGGGAATAAGCAGCCCATGATGGATGGGACTGAAGAAGTGATTTATTTTGTAACAAGAAAGAGGCAGGTTCGACATTAGAAGAAAACCTCTCCATTAGCAGTGGTGAAGCACTGAAACAGGTTTTCTGGGAAAGCCCTGAATGTCTTACTGGTAGCTTTTAAGAAGAGCTGTCACTCACATCTGTCAGGAATTGCATAGGTAAAGCTGATGCTGCCGTGTTCTTGGCTGCACACACTGTACAGCAGCTGTCTGTGGGCATGTGCAATAATGTCATAGTGACAAAAAGAGATTTTGAAAAGTGGAGAAGCTGAACTTTTTTGCAAAAACTTAATATAATTGAATGTTTTCAACCATCACCCTATAGGAACCAAATACCTAGAGACCTCTGTCAACATCTGCTCTATTATAAATGCTGCATACTTTTTTGCATAATTGCATCAAAAAGCTGATCTCCAGCTTTACTAATCCCAGAAGTTCTGGATCTGGAAGGATTTGCATTGCTTCAAGTGGAATTTTGAGCAACAACAAGCTAAGAATATTTTAAACTGTTATTTTGGTGGGGTTTTTTTTAGTCTTCATGTTTCATGTGTCCAAAACATGGAAGACAAATGCATCAAAATAAGGAGAGCTACTTACTTGTTCGTATTTTCTTTTAATCCTGGGTCAGATTTACATTTCAGTTATCCAGTTCCTACATCATGCAGAGTAGGAACTTGGGTGACAAAAGCACTGTCATGTGCCTGGTGCATCAGGTGCTTCATTCCACTTGGCCCTTCCTCCTGCAGTTGGGCTGGGATGCTTTCCCCCCTCAGATCACGATTTCCCAGCTCCCAGCCTTTTTCAGTTAAGGTGTGCAGGTCTGTGCTATAACAAAAATCAAAGGAGTTGTAATGAAATGTCTGAAGGAGAGTAGTGGAATCTACTTTTCATTCATTAGCTTAACAGATGTGTGAAATCTATTAGTTTCTTTTTCAATACCTAGGTCTTGTTATTGTTTGTTCTTTCGCTGCTTCAGAAGAATCCAACAACATTATGAATGTGTCACATTTTTTAGGCCCAGAAGTGTGGAACAGCTTTTAATGGGAAAGAAAACGTTTTTTTGAAAACTAGAAAACTGAGCAGGGAAATAAATTGAGCCTCAAGAAAATGATTGAAATCTCCAAGTCAATATAAAAAAAAGGCATCCAAAGACTTGTGAAGTCTGACAGAATCTCTTTAGTTTGAGGTGTCTTTCATTTTGCATCAGGGCTTACATTTTTAAAAAACATCAGCAAGCAGTGCTGTCAGGTGAAGCGGGTTTGAAAGCAGGCTGCCTGCTCATGAAAGCCTGAAATTGTGCACAGCTCTCGGTAACGCGGCCCCGGCAGATAACTGAAATAATACATTTCCTAAATTGCTTGCATTAAGCAATTACTGATACTGTAGTGGAAACCATATAATTTTGTTCCTTCCTTGTAGCCTCAGCGCCGTGTCACGTTTCACCTCCCAGATGGCTCCCAGGAAAGCTGCAGTGACAGTGGGCTTGGAGAGCACGAACCCCCGAGCGGTGCCAGCACGTCGCACCCCCTGCCCCTTGGCTTCCCCCAGGACGAGTACTATGAGCAGGCGTCCCCCAACAGCCGCACGGAGGGAGACGGCAACTCGGACCCGGAGTCCAGTAAGTGATGAACTCTGCTCATCTCACTTCTTAAATCATTTCAGTGGCGAAAGTGGGGCTTGCTTTTTCTTGCCAGGTAATTATTAAAACTGATCATTGATTTTTAACGTGGATGAAGAAACCCTGTATTTCTAAAAATGTGGAGTCTGACCATTGGAAATAAAGCACTCTGAGCTGTTAAGAGTTTATGGATGACCCGGTGTTTTTATAGATCTGCTCTGCTATACACAGAGGAGCTTTCTGATGAGGTTAACACTGTTGCCCTTACAGTCATAAATACTGTGCTGAGGGAATTCACTTGTTTCAACCTGTTTCCCTCTCCAACACTCTGCTCGCTGTAGTTAAACAGGAGAACTAATGGGTGATGAGTAGGCCTGTGAAGAGATTGCAGCCTCCAGAAATAAGGGTTTCTTGACTTGTCTTTCGACAGCAGTGATGGTGTGCAGTAATAATCTCAAAAGAGTTTGTCATCTTACTTCTGTCATTGCCACTTCCTTCTTGTGAGGTCAAAAAGTCAGGCGAAATCCATGTGAGCTCCAGACCATGTTAGAGCTGTGGGTAATGGCATTGCTTCCCGTGCCGAGATGTGATAGCCTGTTGGAGACTCCACTGAACTTTAGTCAACTGTTAATTGTCCAGAGGCTCCTTATCTGCATTAAACTGAACTGTGCCATTGATAAAGAGACACCCGAGTGTCTGTAAGCCTCCAAGGCCTTGTTAACAGCTTAATAAGTGATTTGGAAATACATCTGTTCTGGGCAAAACTTGGCCCAAAAGGTGTATTTCAGCTGCTTTAGCGTATCGTGAGGACAGAATTGGTAAGTGCTATGCACTTGAAGTAGCTGTGTGAGAAGGTAGTTACACTCTGCAATGGCAAATGGAGCATCCAGCAGAGAGCCTTCCCTCTGGCTCTGACACATTCAGCCTGGCTCTTGGAAATCACCCCTCTGTGCTGCCCAGGACTGGAGTTTGAGGGGCCTTTTGCGCAGGCGAGGTCCATTCTCTCTTTTTCTTTTAGCTGTGAACTATTACCTGGGGATCCTCAGTTTCAGACTTTTTCAAATTTGCAAAGTGATGTGTTTCCTGCAATAATGTCAGGATGTTATTTTTTTCTAAGCTGATAGACATCTGACAAGAGCCGTCAGAGGTTTGGGGTGTTGTATTGAAAACATTATTCATCACTTGCTTTTCTTTGTGTTTGAGACTGTAACATACCCTTAAGAATAGTCTAGGCAGTCAAACTGAATTCTTCACAGAATGAAGCTCTAAAGGGCTACAGTTATACCCCCAAAGAAAGAAAATATCAAGTTATATATTGTATTTTCTGCTTTCCCTATGCCTACTCATGATCTGAACTTGCTTTCCAGCTCTCTCTTGTTGTTTGTGACTGATATTTATGCTTTACTGAAGTGAGAATGACGTACATGAAATCAGCATCTGGGTCCTTTGCTGCAGAGAATGTTTGACAGGACCTGGTGTATGAGGAGTTGTTAGAGCAGCTGTGTGGATCCTGTCTTGCCATTAACAATCTGGGATTTGCTAGTGCTTTCTGGGCCCTGTTTTTGCAGTCTCAGAAGAAATATGGATCATGACTCTTCCAGAATGTTGCCCTAAAAGTGACACAGCTCTGGCATCTGAATGTCATTGACACATATCACTGTGTGGAGACGAAGCAGGCATCTCAGTCTTTCCAAGTGTGAAGCTGGAGAAAGTTTAATCACCTGTCTAATTACCTGACAGTTCAGTTTTAAAGTTGAAATCGCAGTTTAATTAGCGTTTATGTTACGTGAAGGTTTCTTTTCCCCCTTCTAACTTGTGTCTCGTTGAAACGCTTTAATTGATGCGATGTGCTGTGATGGTTACAGTGCAGAAAGTGTTGTTTGTGGCCCTTTTTAATGTTTTATGCTTGTATTAATGGCAGCATCTAGTGGCAGGGGGAAAAAAGGAGATATAAATAGATGTCTGTTGTGTGCTCTAAGTAAAAAAGAGGAGACACTCAGCATATTTGTGTTCAGGATGCTGCTGCAAAGTGACTTGGCAAGAGCAACCAAAATACCTGCGTGGTGATCTATGCAGGTGTTCAGCCTGAGGTTCCATTTGTTCACTTGTGCATGCATGGCATATTTAGTCAATAGTGAAATAGTGAAAAGAGTTCTGAATTGATAGTTTCCTCTACAAACATACTGCCAGATTTTTGATTGGTGTTTTTTCATTGCATTTGGAGTGCCAGGATACTTTCAAAGTGTATCTAGTCTTCTATCATGGACCACAGTGTCAATGTGAAAAGAGAAGTTCCTAAAATGGGAAAAAGCGTAGTCTTCATTTTCTCTCGAGATCTTTAATATCTGGCCTGTCTTAATCTGAAACACTGTGTGGAACACTGAACCTGATTAGTCACCTGATGGTGATTCAGTTCAGCTTTACCTACCAAGGTGGCAGATTTAGGAAGAAATGGCAGTGATAACATCTAGAACCACCTGAGATGTTCAGTGTCCTATGAAAGCTGATGGCAGATGGGCCACCACACAGGGATATATTCAAAAGTATTTTGTCCCTCTAGTTTTTCCTGACTACACTTCTTTGGTATTATTTGTTTCTCTAATATTGGAAATTACTGTATTTTGGAAACTTTCCAGGTGCTAGCAATAGCAAAGCATTTATTGCAAGACACTGAAAAGAAGATGAGCATAACATGAGAATGAAACCTGAGAAATACTGGTGAGAGGAAGCTTGACAAACTCAGAGCCAATACGAGATTGAAGCAAGGGGAAAAGAATAACTGTAAGGTTATAGTTGGTAGAAAACTCTGAGCAATTTATATGTAAACCTTTAAAATTAATTCACTGTGCTAATTAAAATTAGAAATAGGCTATTTAAAATGATTTGTCTTCTCTTGCTTTAGCTGCCTCCACAGAAAAGCATAATATGCAGTGTGGTAGACTCATCATAAGGAAGAGATGCCAATAAACTGTCACACTAAGTAAATAGTAATATAAAAATGTATGTAGGTTTGTAGAGAACCTTACCCTTAAGTAACAGCACTCTTTTATGTGGTATTCATTGATTTTCTGCTCATAAATTGCTCAAATAAGAATGCTCCAACAACTCCTTATGCTAAGGATTTTAACAAAACCATCTTTTTTTTTGTTTTCTTTTTTTTTGTTTTCTTTTTTTTCCCCATTCTCTTTCCTGCTTTGTATTATGTTTAAACACAAAACACCTTATAAACATAGACAAAGAGTAATGAATTCCCTTCTCTGGCAAACTATCTCTCAGTGGTGTCCTCTTAGTGGCTGTAAGCAGTTTCTTTCCTCTAGAGAATAAAATTATTTTCCTTTTATTTGAAGAAGGTAGAATATGCCCAGTTCAGCCAAGAAATTGTGCAGAGTAAAGGCATGATTGCACCTTGGGGAGGGAAGTCAGAAAACCTGAAAGTAATCTGAAATTAAATAATAATAATCATTTTGTATAAAGAAAATGGAAGTATAAACAAAGCTAGCTGAAAATGAAAGGGCTATTTAATGAGGCAAATCACACTGAGATTTCAGGGTTTTACATAGGAGGGAACTAGTGTCTTAAGAAAAAGAGGGTTTCTATAAAGAGTATTTAACATGAAATAGCGACTAATAAGCCAAGAAAGTTGCACTGAAAATCAGAAGGTGTAGTGGTATCTGTGGCCAAAAGGAGGCACTTTACAGTACACACTGTAATTTTGTGTCTATATCATATCAAGCTGGTGTTGCCAAATATGTCTGGCTCCGTGCTTTTATCTCCCAATCACAGCACCTCTCGTGGCAGCACAAGCATTTGAAGAGCTGTTTGGGTGAAGTGGGGAGAAAAATTGATTCAACCCCTAGGGAGGGGGGAAAGTAATTTTTAAATATATGGATTCCCCAATTCCATTCATTGCACAAGCCACAACTTGTGGGCAGCAAATGAGTCACTGAATAGCTGGGGCAAAGCTTAGACTGGCTTTAAGTGATCATCAGGCTGTAAGAGAATTAGTCTTAAGAAGAATTAAGACTGCAATCTCTGGTATTTAACCACATAAGAAGGAGGTCTGCAGCTAGGATGACATCTGTTCATGATTAAGGATAGCATATATTTCTTCCCCAAAATTAAGGGAACGCTTTCACCTTGCCTTAATTTTTGATAAGGATGATGTTGATGAGCACAAAGACAGGCTGATGAAGAATGATGATAATGGCACTAAAAGACAGAGAAGGTTCAGTGCTCTCATGTGGAGGAGAGGAGACAATCTCCCTCTCAGGATATCAAAACTCATAGTGTTTTCTTTATTTTCTGTATTTCTAAGACACAAGGTGTCAAGAAAAAATAAAGTGTCGGTCAAGCTTCATTACTGGAAAGTATTTGCAAGAAAGAAACTAAGATATTGGTAAATATAATGCAATAAAAGGTATTACAGGTTTCCCAAGAGTAGAACTAGATTAGCTCTATTATCTCATGTCCATGACATGTATTTTTAATATTAGGGAATACATGTATAGTTAATCTATATATGTATTTAAGAGCTAATAACTATTATTACACCACATTAGGGTGGAGCATTAGCAATGAAGAATGAAAAGACACAGTATAATTCAAGAATGAAAAAATCTCCATCATTATCTTCATTAATGAGTTTGGCATTAAAAAGCAGGAACTTGTCAATGAAATATTCTAGTAGCTCAAAGCCAAGCATTGCTGAAAATAGAGGAGGAGGTGTGCATGACACAGGAATTGGATTTTGCTAAGGATTTGAACTAATAGCAGTGGGATGAAATCTAATAGTTGAGAGTCATTCTCATAGGAACTGGTGTGTGTAACTAGTATATAAATCACCAGCTGAAAATGACATAAAGAAAAAAACCCAACTGAGTATTAAAAAGATAAACTATAAATCACCAGTACCTAATGTGATTGTGAAAAAATCGTGGGTTACTCCTAGTACAGAGAAAAAAAAAGAGAAAAGAAAAAACCCCAAGGCATTGCTGATACCATAACAGGCCTGTTATGAATAATGTTGGCTTCCCACATTAAAGAAAGGTGAACTCACATGAGAAACATGTGTAAAGAAATATTATTAATAGTGAGGGAATGGAATGCCTACATACAGGAAAAGGAATTAATATTGGCTTGTTTAAACTGCAAGGCAAAGGCTGGCTGGGGATTTGGGCTCTCGTGTAAGAGCAGAGAGTGGGGGCCAAAATGAAGCCCTAGGCTGGTTCATAAGGAAATGAGCAGGTGCTGCCGGTAAAGCAGCCAAGCCTGGAAATGTGGGTGTCTGGAAGTAAGATCAGTGAGGAGTTACAGAGGCAGGACATGGGAATGCAAACTGGCCTTAAAAAGGAACTTGGTAAGTGTATGAGACAGTAAATAAATGATCTCTGTGATAACAGCAAAGCTGGTGTGTGATGCAAGAGGTCACTTTTCTGCACTGGCAGTATGAAACCTGTGGGTGAACGTGTTTGCTGAGTCTGAGATCTGCATAGCCCTTGGCTCCAGCTCCAGCTGGCCATGGGGTTGGTGTCCTGCAGCCCCACCTGTGCGGAGAGCTTGGCCCTGCCACGGGTGGACACGGGTGTGACAGAGATCCACACCAGCCCCACCACGGCCAGCCCCGTCAGCAGCTCACCCGAGTGACAGCTTGGGGTGCCATGGATGTCCCTGCAGCCGTGGTGGAGAAGAAGGGTCAGTGCTGCACACTGACAGACAGCAGCAGACAGGGAGCTCGCTCTCCCTGGGGAAAATGCCTGCGTTTTCTGCCGTGCTGACTGGTCTGATAATCAGGAACTCTGCAGTCGCTGAAATATACTCTTTAAACATCATCATCAATAGGATGCTCTGGCAGCTGGACTTCAGACCTCACACTGGGCACAAGAAAAAAATGAAACCTCAAAGTTTTAAGTTCCTTTTTCCTTGTCCAAAACCAGGATGGCTGATGGGTAGTTTTTTTTTTTAATGGTGTTTTCTTTTTTTGTTCTCATCTTGTGTTCTTTTCAACCACAGTAAGGTTGAAATGCAATAGTAATATTTTAATTTGGCTGCTGCTGAGTTATAAACACACTATAGCACTTAGGTCTAATTTGAATAGAAAAGAAAGATGCTGTCATTAGTTAAAGATAACAAATCTCAAGCTAAAACAGTCCCAGTCTACAACATCTACCCATTGGGCCCTTTTACTTCTGCTGTATTGGGTTTTTCTAACCCCATGGCTGAACACTAATAATTAAGTCAGAAAGTGCTGAGGTAATTAATCTTTCTGAGGCAATAGAGTTTGATTGATCTTCTACCTTTAATCAAATTAGCTTGCACGTAGGTGGGAGAATGTAATGGCTGAGTACGGCACTGTAGCACTTTGTGAAGTGCCAACCTTTGCAGTGACCTCCTGCGTGTGCACCCATGAATCACGGCTCTGTAAACCACCACAGCAATCATTAAGTGGCTCTGTGATTTAAAAGATGAGGGAACTGGCAGAGATCAAAATCAGGATGTGCTCAACACTCACATTTTAAAGTATGTCTCCCTTAGAGGTGCAACTTTATGTCTGAATGGCACATGTTGGAGGGCATTGAATGTCACAGGGCTGAGAGCTGTGTGGATTTTCCAGATGTTTTAGCTCTCTGTTTCTAAAATAACTTTCTGGCTGTAGGCACATACAGTGAAGCAAGGCAGCAGAAACTCCTATAAAATAAAACATTATGATATTCTGGATTTGTTCATGAGTGGAGGTGCGGGAAAGGTCAGACAAAGGTCAGACTGGAGAGGTCAATTTACAGTGATACAGATGAGTGCCTATTGCAAGGAGATTTTCACTTGTACCTGAGAGGATACAGATTGAATATTCAGAAATAATTCTGTGATTTGGTAATTTGTTCCCTGAGTGCCTAACCTGAGTTATTAAACCAGCTGACACAAAGGGAGGAAAATGGACAAAGATAATGAAATTAAAAAATGCAAAAGCAAAAAGATTGTCCTGCTCTGCCGCTCTCAGTCGAACACAGCTCTATAAACACAGACTGGGAGTTTTGAAATCTTATAATAAATATCTGTGTATAAGGAGCACTCTCTATAAATTCTTCTCAAAGTAAATTTTAGATATTTTAGTGCTGATATCAGAAGATCTGCATTTTCTAGTGTTCGAAGAAAAGTGAGATAAAAGCAAGTTTTCTGAGATGCACCATATTCTTTCATGCAAAATCAATGGGGGTTGATGAGGAAAATCAATGGAGAGAATATGTTGGGTTTTCTAAAGTACATCCTGGGCTGCAGTAATTCAGGCAATAATAACGTGTTTGTGAATAACCTAATGTAATTCTTGACTGAGGTTTATAATAGAAATTGCTCTGTCTAAAATGATTAGAAAGAATAGCTCCACCTTACAGTTGAGAAATCAGTCACTTGTGAAATAATAAGGAAGGCTTTAAAGTGTTTGTTTTGGGGTTTCTTTTAATAATAAATGAGATCTGACATCTATAAACAGTGATTTAGTGGCAGATGTTCTGTGATATGTATTTATGTTATCACTTAAGCTGACATGGTAATGGATAATCCTATTTTTTTCTGTTTGAGGTTTATGAAAGTTTTAAAATATATTGCTATAGCGAGCAGGCTGGTGGGGCAGAGGTGAATAGGGAACAAATTTCTTCCCTCTAGTTTTTCAAACTCTGTTTGGATCTGACTAGCTGTCATATTTGCAGTAAATAGAAGCCCTGAAGTTTGGCTGGGTAAATGGAATCTGATTTGGAGCACTCTGTATCTGGGAGTGTATTAGGGCTTTGATGACCACGATAGCTGGGAAAGTCACAAAGGGCACAGATTAAAACAGGCATTTATCTGGAGCAGATGAAAGCTGAAGCCATTGCTCGAGCTCCCTTCTGCTGACAGCTTTGAAGACGAGTGTATCCCACCTATCTTAAATCTAGTTATGGATGAGCCAGAGGTTTATCACAGGCAAGCAGACCTGTGAGAGCACAGCAGTCCCTTATCTTGTCCACAGGGTTTGCAGATGACAAGTGTAAAGACGGGGCCCAGATGTGGGGTGGCAGCAGGAGGCTGGGGTGGCAGCGTCACCCCGTTCCTGCAGGGCTCCTCTCGGAGGGGACCAGTGGCCAGCGCTTGAGAATAAGCCCTTTTTGGCTTCTCGTTTTTATTTGGCCACCCACACAGTAAGGTAAAGTTTGTAGGATATTTGTGTTTGTTACTTATGATCCACAAAGTAATATTGTCCATGTCCTTCTGTCTCTCTTATTTTGCTTCAAACTTTCTCTTCTTTCAAGACTAGGAAAATTCAGATGATGCAATTTATCTTTTTTTCTTTTTCAAATCAAGCTAATCAGTGGCTCCAGGAGGAGCTTTTAGCAATATGAAATATTAAGGTGTTTGTTAGCACTGAGTTCCTGTTTTAAAAATAGAAATATAGGAAAAAAAATTGTCTCTTTTATATCATTTAAGCCATGTGAAAAATTGCATGATTGTAATTTGATTTGAAGCATAATAATTTATTACTTGATTTCCACTGTGATTAATGAAAAATATATCAGGAAATATATTTAATGACTGTCTTCAGCTACCAGTCTGTCTTAGGAATTAAGTGGAAAAATTGTATTTATTGAAAAAAGCATATTCCTGACTGACAGTGCACTTAAAGTCACAGCATTTGCTGAGTCAGTAAATCTAGTCCTTGTCCTTGTCTGTGTAGAGATGTGGTCATCCTTGAATCTGATATTTTCCTTTTTACTGGACTTTTGGTAGGGAAATAGGATCCAATCCTGAAGAAGGCATTAGAAACAACTAGAACTGTCCCACAAAGCTCCTATGTATCCATATATTCCTGAGTAGGAAGATTCTTTTTGCTTTACTCTTCCAGTATCATTCAGCCTTCTGGAAAAGCAGCATGCTGTTATTAAACTGCTATTTCTATAATTTTTTTGAGCTTGTATAATTGGCATTGTGATCCTTTTATTTTCTGATTACTGTTCAAGCCTGGACTTTGCTGCATTAAGGTCAAGGGAAGGCACCAAACCCCAGCCAGTGTAACACCAGTTTTTCTTGAAACCTCCTGGTCACTGATATTATATGGACTTTTTGAAACATCAAATGTATTTGTCTGGGTTGAGCTGGAGAGACCTAGGCAAAGTACTTATGATGATAAGTTTTGGATTTATTTTACACCACAGGTTGAGATTCTCACCTTTGTGTTTAATACCAATAAATAATGTTGCTGCTTTCTAGATAGTGGCAGGACTTTGTGTGGGTTGTACTTTATTCATAATGCTGTATGATTCAGTACTTTACTTATTAATCCAAGTGACATTCTAATTTTTCTTAAATGTTTTCAGAGTTAACTCTGTGTGTTAAAAATGTCAGCAATGCCAAGACCTCCTATGTCACATATCCCTTTGCTAATTCTCAGTCTGATCTCACACTGTCTTGGTTGTTTGTACATCTTCATTCCCATCTTCCCATTGGAATTACAGGGTAAACTCCCTGGATTAGAGAGGGAAGTTTTGCTGTGTATTTGTGTGTTTTCTGCTCCCAGTGCAACTGCAGTAAAAATCAGCACAAATATTTGTGAAACAGAGTGCTTCTAAGTGCATACCAGGTCTTCTTGTTTTCATCCTGTAAAAATAGTTGGCTTGGGGTTTTTTGATTCCCGAAATTCAATTCCACTGTTAATGATGCTGTTAATTGGGTAATTCATCCTGACATGAGCCAACAGGAGCTGTGTGTGGCCAAGGAGAGGTGCTGGTGCTGCTGGGCAGTGCTGTGGTGGGCCAGCATCATGCTGGCTTAATTCAGAGCGTCACCTGAGTGCCAGATCAGCTGTTTCATGGAGTTCTTAGGATAAGAAGTTAGTTTAACCTCCCTCTATCAGGTGTCTGGCAAATATTCACCCACGTGTGCATGTCAGTAACACTGCCTTGAGGCTTCTTGTGTTTCACAAACACTTTTATGTTCCTCAGATCTGTGTTACTTCTGCCAAGGTGAGCAACACTGATGCATCCTGAATGTCTTGGCTTAGATGGGATAACATGATGTGATAGTGAGATGGAACAGGACTTAGCAGCATCTTCCCTGTGTTTTGCTGTGCTTTGCAAACAACACTTCTTGCTGCCAAGCAGCACTGCTGAAATGCTTGTCCTTGCAGTGCTTCAAGCTCTGCTTAAAACCTGAGTGCATCAAATTAAAATTCTCCCTAAATAACAGTAGGAAGCAACAATTGATCCAGCTAAAATGCTGTTTCCAGGAAAAGGGCATGGCTAGCTGATTCTCTGTGGTCTGCTGGACTTCAAATCCTCTCATTCAAAGTATCTCTCTTTCTGTGAAACACCAGGAAGAAAAATTAAAGTTTTTCAACAGTTGTTCTTTTATCTGGTTATCTTGATTGATGCTTCAAAACCAGTGTCCCAGAAGATGTGTCCTCTGTAAGGTGGGATGTTATAAAGTCTGGCCTTCATCTAGTACTTTAAAAGAAAGCAAGCCTTCCTCTACCAAGAAAGGCTTTATTCATGTCACATACTAATCATACACCAAAGACTATTTGGAAATATAGAGACAACCTCTGCCTCTCCTCCTCAGTAGTAGTTCATGTAAAGAAAAACAGTAGCAATAAATGGAAATAGGAGTGGTGAGAGAAAACACTTTGAAAACTATAAAGGCAAATTTTTTATCTCATTAGAACTGATATTAAAGGAGTTTTTTATACACATTTTCATTTTTTTTTGCTGAGGGTCAGATATTACCAATTACAGATTCTCCTGGGGTGGAGCTCTTGTCCATCTGTCTCTAAAATTAGCTCCTTATTTCTCTTTTTTTGTGAAGATCACAAGAGTCTTTCTCCATCAGCCCCATTATCAGTCAACATTGCCCTGACCTTCTCCAATACTGAAACATAACCAGAGCAGTGTGAAAAAATGTATGTCAGATCCGTAAGTAAAGCAGGTCCTTTACCTTGTATTGCTCTGTCCTGTCAATGGAATAGCATTTGTTATGTCTGTATGTGGGTTCTGAGTTGTCATATGAGAATTAGGAGTTTAGATTATTAAAGTGTGATTTGAATGTTTTGAAGAACATTAACAGTTAAATAATATGCTTGAATATTGAGTTATCCAGCTTTCCATTAAAAGAGTCATAATTAAAATATGTTTAGCTTTTGGGACAAGGATAAGGTATTTCCTCCTCCATTATTTTTACATTTTTGTTTGCACCTGCTAAGCTACAGAAAGATTTCAAAAGTGCAATGCTGTGAATTATTCTGAAGTTGGAAAAGGACAATTCTTTGTTTGCTTTCTTCTCCCTGAAATCTTGTGGGGTTTGATACGGTGGGGCTATTTCTGTGGAAGGTGTTTGTGTGTGGATCACTGTATGACTCCTGGCTCTTAATTTGTGCCAGAATGCAGCAGAGTGCCAAACCTGTGTCACAGCTTCAGAAATGTTGCTCTCCCTGTCGAACTCTAAGTGGCACAATAGAAGGAAACACCAAGGAAAGAGCCATGATGCTCTTAGGCCTTCCTTTGCTGAGAGGAAGAAGGGTGGAAACAAAGATTTCACATTCCGTGCTCAAAGTTGCCAAGGAGAACACTGTCCACATCTTGATAATGCAATGCATTGACATAAAAATTAGATAGACCATACAACCACAAAGTCCAAGAGAGGTAGGATATTTAGAAGGAAGGGAAAAAAGAAAATGCCCTGACCTTGTTCTAGCTGCTGTGTTAGAAGTGAATCATTATGAGGATTACAAAACTTAAGATATTAATTTAGCCACTAAAAACCTCTTAAAAAGAAGCTCCCTCATAATTATTTCTTTATGCTTTTTTAAAAAATACTTAATTTTGGGTTTTTTTCCCCTTTGAATCATACAAAGAAACATGGTTGTGCTTTGTACATTCATGATTAACCTCTGCTATTGACTTTGTGTCTCCAATGTAAAGAGTTCAAAAGAAATTATAATACAAGTAAGCAGATGTTTTCTGTTTTGTGTATCACCTATTCTTGCTGAATAGTGATAAAAGATGGTAAATGTGGAGGGACATTAATATTTCTTGTTAAAATGTGCTTCGCAGGCTGAAGAAACTCATATACATAATGATAGTCAAATGTCGGGGAGTAAAAATAGGAATTTGTTAAAAACAGCTGTGCTGCACAACTCTTTGACAGGAATAGAGGAATGCTTTATCCAGTAAAAATTACAGAATTTATTTAGAAGAAACTGTAGCTGTTAATTTTCATCAAGACAGAAGGTTAACAAGTGTGTGAAATGGGGAGCTGCTTCAGCCTTGTTTTCGTGACCATGAAAAAAGAAATGTTTAACCCTGACAGACCATTTTCCTCATAGGAGAGTTTTCTGTAGCTTCATGCCATAGTTTTGGTGCATTTTTAATGCTGCCAACCACACCTCCATCACCTTCATATTCCATGGGAACCTTTCAAAGAAGTCACTGAATCAACAAGGTTGGAAAAGACCTCTGAAATCACCGAGCCCAACCTAAATACTGACACAAAATAATACTGCTGTTTTAGTGCTCGTTCTATCAGCTGTTTTCACCTTTTTCTTCCCCGGGTCATTGTCCCATTTCCCAGGGAAGGGCTGGGGGTGCAGCCCAGGGTGACTGTGCCCCAGTCCAGTGCCTGTGATTGCCCCTGACCTGGGGACACAGAGCACTCACCACATTCCTCGACTGGAGCTGGCACTGCCTAAGTAGTTCTCGGGGTTATTTGCTTAGCATAGACTGGATGTCAGGAAAGATCTTGGCTTCCTGGGCAAATGATTAGCAAGTGAATTACAGATGGCCCAATCTTTGAGCTGAGGAACCAGCCCCAGACAGCTGCCTGCACTGCAAGGCACCGAGGGGTTTCTTACCTGCAACATTGATGCAGCTCCAGAATATACAGTACAGAACTAGGTTGCGTTTATGCTTTCAAAATTGATTATGATCTCAGCTATACTGTAAATGTATCCTACTATTTACAGTGACTGGGGAAAACTGACCCTCCTGTCCTGCACTAAACAGTCTGACTAGTGCTGCACAATTTGGCAATCAGCACATAAGCAGAGCAGCCAAGGGGGTCACAGGCAGATTTTTCTGGTCCAGAAGCTGGGAGTGAGACTGGGGCACAGCCAGGCAGCTGCAGTTCTCATTCACAGTCACTGTCCCCTTCACCCCCCAGGAAATGTACTCTAATCCCTGACCGCTTTGCATGCTGAGGTGAGATGTTAAATACCAGGAACTGCTTTTAAATAATAAGATTATGACACAAACCAACAAGAACAGGGATCTCAAGGTTAAATATGACATTTCTCCTTTGATCTAAGCTGCTGGAAATGAAGAAAGACATTGAAGAATCAAAAACAGAAAGTGTGGCTACATCAAAATATAGCATTAAAAGATTTTTAAAATCTGATGTCAGTGTATATATATCTAACTAGAACATATTTCTTTTCCACTGTTAAAATATTTCTGTTGAGGCAAGGTCTTTCTCAGGTGTTTGCCCCCTACGTAATTGATTCAAATTATCATTATCTTTGTGGCATGTAGAATTAGTTGCAGAGTCACATACTCTAAGGCAGATGGCAACTTATTTTCCCACAGCAGTAGAAGATGGTTCCAGTAAAAATATACTATCTTTATTGAGATGTCCATGGTAACAAATAGAGGAAAATAAACCAGCCTTTTTTTCTCAACAGAAATCCCTTTGAAGTCAAGTGGGTTTTTTTACTCAAATATTGGTGGTATTTCTGGAGCATATTTAAATGTTCTGGAGCATATTTAAATGCTAAGCACTTTATCTGAGATTTTGTCAAGATTCTGCTCTGAAACAATCTTTTTTTTTTTTTTCCATAAATATTCCTCTTTCCTACAAAGGTATCTGCATGAATTCTTCCTGAAGGGAAGTTAAATTATTGTTGATGAATGACATGAGATGGACTCTGAAAAAGGAGTCATAGACCTACATATATAGAAAAAAAATTAAGAATTCCATTGGATTCTCTTGATGACTTTTGATTTCATCTTGTAAAGCAAAGTAATATAACTTGGTCAGTTAACAATTCAAATGGAAAAAATCTGACAAAATTTAAACTCTTCTGATATCTCTGTAACACTCACAGAAGACTCTGCAAGACATCCCTCTGCTCAGAGCTTACCTTTGGTTTTTCCACAGTCTCTCTGATTCTTAGTAAGGTGTAAGGAATAGTTCCATTCTGAGAGGTTAGGTATGTGAAGCTGTCAGTAAGAAAGCACTGTAAATCAGTAAGATAAACCCCAAAGTTTGGTTCTATTTAAAAAAATTCCATTTTTCGGAAGAGAAGTTCAGCTGAAAAGTGGAACGCCACTTTTCTTTCATGGCCTGTAGGAATAAGAGATTTTTCTCTGGAGTCCTTGATGGAACTTTCTCTTCCCATTATTTCATTAATTTATGGAACTTCTACTCAGGTCAGAAGACGTCTTGGTTGTAAAATGTATTTGTAACTTACTGTTTGAGAATCTTGAACTGAAAGACCTGTTTTATTCAATGTGAATATAATTGTAGTTTCACATGTAAGATATATAAACTGCATGAACATTGTTGCATTGATGGTACAGGTTTGTTTGGAAAAAAATACAATCAACCCTGACTGAACAAGGCAATTTGTTGCCTTGGTTGAACAGATCAGACAGAAGAGTGGCTGAGAAAGAAAAAAGAGCTCTGATACCATGGACAGAGCCATTCCCTCAGGCAGGAGAGATTTTCTCTTCATTCTGCTTTCATGTCCTTCAGCTTTGTCACCCATCCAGCAGCAGAACGATAGAACAGTGATATTCTTTTCCCCAAGCTTAGTGCTAAGCTTGAACTTAGCACTGCCTTTTAGCAGGGTTCTTATTAGCCACACTGGACATTATCTAAAAAGACATCTACCACAGAATGAGTCTCTGGTAGTAGTGTGATTTTGGTTAGTCCTGCTCTGCCTGTGGAGGGATACATTTTTCTAATCTAACTTTGGGGTCCGTACAGTGCCATCAGGATAGAAGTTACACGTGACACAGGTTTGTAGGACAGAAGTTTTCTGTCCCACCAAAGAAGGGGGTCTGTCCCCAGAAAGATCTTTCATCAAATATGATGAAACTGTGAAGTGGTTAATAGCAGGAACTATCAATCTATAAATCATTACAGTTGCTGTTTGCAGCTATAAATGCCAAGATGCAGATTAGAAGACTCTGAGCATCCATTTTATAGGCACAGCCACGGCCAAACTTCACTGCGAAGTGCAATGAAGAAGTAAAGTGCTAGACTCACAGAAATGGCATCTTCTGTGAAAAAATGCAGATAAATTGGACATGAAGGGGTTTGGGGTGCTGAAAGTTGGGGTTTCAGGAGCGAAAATACTATACCAAAGGCCACTGGTAATGTACAACCACATCTATAGGTATAAGGTACACCCACATCCATAGCTAATATGTACAACCACAAGCTCGCTGTGCTAGTGGGGGTGTTAGGGCTGTGGGTTACAGTCAAACCTGGAGATTGAATTGTTTTTCCAGAACACAAAATATAAGAGGAACTCAGTGCTTGTCCTTGCCTGTATTTTCAAGGGATGTAGCATATTTTGGCTTTAGACCTTTGAATGCATCACAGAGTTATTGTTGTGAGCTTTGCAAAGATGGGCATCTCCAGGTGGCTGCTGGAAGCTGAAGTGAAACCATGAAGGTGGTTCTCAAAGCAGCCAGCAGATACCACATTGTAATGTGGTACATATCACTTACAGGTATGATATAAACCCAAGATCTGGTTGATATACAGCATCCTGTGGGCCAGTTTCTCCAAAGGTGTGTGCTCTGGAACTTGGGGGGCAGGAGGGGAAAAAGGTACTAATCTAAGTCTGAAATAGTCTGTTACATTGAGATTCTGCAAGTGACTGACTACTAGAGAAACAGATTTTTTGCAGTCAGCAGAAAAACACACTACCTGTATGTAAATGCAGCACCTTTGCTCAGTAAAAATTGTTTTGAATTATATTTTCATTTTAACATTGAAACTTGTATGTGCTTGGAAAGCTGAACGGTATGTCTGGCTTTAGCCTGTGCTCATTTATAATGAGTAATTATCTAATGATGATGGTGTTCAGCATGCATGAGAGCTCCTGTAGCAAGATTTGGATTTTTTAAGGAAATGCTGTAGATCAAATGATAATGTCTCATTTGTATTCTCTCAGTTTCCTAGTCACTACTGCACTTGGTAAAGCAACTACAGAAATGGATTGCAAATACACACCATTTTTGTGTGAGATGAGAAAAGGCTCAATGATCCCTAAATAGTGCAAATAATCCCTTTCACACACCTTACAGTGTCAGATGATAGTGTTCCAAGCAAATCACACATTGTATGAAATATGTTTTCCATGCTGTCTTTAGGGATAAATGTGTAACTGAAGGCAGTATTAGCTCCACGTGACTATGTGCTGGTGTAATTTTTGCCATCCATCCCTTTAGCTGGAGGACCTGTGGATACCTTTGTTCTAGCAGCAGTTTGCTGGAAAACTCGTTTGGGATTTTCTAGTCTGAAGTGTAGGACTGTGGGATATGTGGATGTATGTATGAACTGTGACTTGAGCAGAAGTGTCCATTTCCACTGTAGTTAGCAAGGGATGTTGTTCAGATCCTCTTCAGCATCGGTTTTCAAAGCGGATTCAAAAGTGTGACTACCTGTTTGTCGGGTTTCAGCCCAGGGGTAATGGCCAAAGGACAGAGGATGCACCCGTGTTCCTGTGCTCAGGACCCCATGGATGTTCTCCAAATGAATGTGCAGATGCAGCAAAAGTCTTTTTCTTGTTGTTGATCTCACAAGCTTCCATCCTGCCTCACTGGAGAACATACATTTGTGTGTATTTGCAGGCCATGTATGAGACTGAGTCTAGCTGGTTGTGCTGCATTAGGAGGAAGATTTGGGGTTTTTAGGATCTGCAGAGCTGTGCTGTTCTTGCAGACTCCAGGCATCTCAACTTGCTAAATCACATTTGTTGCTCAAGGAAAAATATTTACCCTACAGATTCCTCTGGGCTTTGTCCCTAGTGCCACTTGGCCACACCTTCACAGATTGACTCTTGTATGGTCTAACCTTTATACATCATTTCACCTCTTGTAACACCTGTTGTACCACTCCATACAGGCTGTCAAGCTGTCTGTCACTTTCTGTAAAATTCAGATGACCTGATAAATGAATTTTCTCTGTGTTTTGCCAGTGCATGTTAGTGAAAGAGCATCATCTGGCCAGTAACACTGAGCAAGCAGTGCAGGCTTTAGTCTAGGACTGCAAGATCAAGATAAGACTTTGTAGATTGTCTTGGTAGAAAATCTACACCAGTTAGGTTTTCAAGGTCTTACTGCTAAGAACATTTTAGTCATAACAGCTGGACAAGTTCTTGTGTTAACATTTGTTTAATAATGACTCCTTTGTTATAAAAAGGCAGAATTCAGGAGGGGGATTAATGAGTACACTGTACAGATGGAGTATCACTGCAAGCAACTAAATATTATGCTTCTATACAATGAAATATTATTTTTTAAGCATCTCTGAGTAATTTATACATTGAGAAACACATGATGGCTAGGACAGGTGCATGTTAAAACTATAAAACATGCATTTTGTATTCTGGATTCTCAAATTCTGCTCCTTGTGGATCATGTGGAAAAGTCAGACAGTGGCAGTAGGATAAACCTATTTCATAATATTATACTCTGTTGTTCCAAGATTTGCACATATTTAGCACGAGTGGGTATTGAAGTTCAAAGTCAGCTCTTTTATCTTTCAGCAATTGCTTTTTGATGTCTCTCCATTGAGAGTGAAGAGTGTTTATCTCCATCTGTAGATTTATATTATGGCTCCATCACAGTGATATCTGACACTAGTTGGTGACAGAGTGGCTTTATTCCCTGGCATTCCCAAAAAGTTGTATGAAAAAAGCCCAGATGATCTAAAAATTAGATGGCAGTTTTAATATAAAGGATGTTTAACTGTGTTACTTCCTGGACTTTGTACTGTGCTCTCTGGTTTTCAGGGTCTGCTGTCAGTGAGAGCCCTCTGTAATTAAAGCCAAAGTTGAAGCCAAAGGGTTCCTTCATGTGGGAACTGTTCAAATCCTTGTATAACTTACTACACCACAGCATCTTATGCTGGCTTAGATCAGTGAGCACACACAGAATTTCCCTTGAAGAGCTTGATGTCTTGCATTAATGCAGTTGGCATAAGGAATGTGATGCAGGGGAGGGAAATGGGGCAGCCTGAGCCAATGAAGCCTTTGCTCTGTGTGCTGTTACAAGAGTTAATGGCACAGGCCCATAATGACATAGTGGGTTGAGTGGATTGTAGAGAAATGCTCTGCCAAGTCAGTTGCCCTTCTTCTAGTGTGCTCTTAAATATGAAAAATGTTACTTTTTGACATATTAAAGTTGTTAGGTCTGGCTTTTCACTATGTAGTTGTTCATTTCATGAAGATGGAGGGGTTTGCAGGAGTTCTGTATTAAGCCTGAATGACAAAATTATTATCAGTATGTTCATTTAGAGTCTGTTAAGGTTTCAAAGCCAAACATGCAGAAGAGAGTAAAATGAGGATCAAGAGTTCTTACACACTCTTAATTTTGTGTCTTTTGCATATGCTGCATGATCTTTGGGTCAAATCTGTTTTCCCTACAAGTCCCTTTGCTTATTTAGTCATAGGGAGGACAACATGTCTTGAATAAGAAGCCTCCCAATTTATTTTTTTAATCTGTAATAGATACTGCAGTTATTGAACCTGATTTAAAGGCTAGTCTGAATATAAACTGGTGTTCCTTTCGCTCCTCAGCACTTTCTTGAGTCCAGCAAAGCTGGGCAGCACAGTGGAGAGACTTCTAGAGAGAAATGCTCCATTGGCACTGGCACACTTATGTTTGTGATAATGCACAGTCAGTCTAGTTTTGCTGGGCAGAGAAATGGGACTGGGATATGATGATGGAAAGCACTGGAATAGGCTACCCAAGGACATGGAGTCAGCAACTTAAAAGATGTATAGATGTGGCTCTTGGGGACGTGGTCTAGGGTGGGCTTGGCAGTGCTGAGCTAATGGTTGGACTTGATGACATTAAAGCTTTTTTCCAACCTAAATGAATCTATGAATTTAGCTACATATTTTCAACAAGTCTACAAAGGAGATCTTTATGCCCCACTTGGCCAAACTCTGCTCCAAAGCCACTGTTGGACCTGCCAGCAGCTGAGATGAGAAAATACATTTGAGTTTTGCCAGCTGGCTGAGAAACCAACACATGTGCACCAGAGATGGCACAACCAGGCCGAAAATCAGCAAGGATTGATGAGAATATGAGGAGGCTGGAATATACAACTGAAACAAAATTAAGGCATGGTCTGTCCCCCTTCCTTCCTTGAGTCAGGTTCTCTACTTTTAAATGAGGTGTGGGAATTCAGGAAAAATATATTGCAAAAAGAACAGCCATGTTAGTGAGAATTTTTAACAGCTGTCAGTCCCAATTTCAAAGCACGTATATGCCAAAACTTTCCAGTGACATTTTAATGGTTATGCCTGAAGTGGAGGGCGGTAATAACAAAAACTTGAATGGCTGCTTAGAAATGAGAAGCTTGGTAATCCTTTTAAAACTTGTCCCTGTTTGCAACTATTAATTAAAAAAACAGGAATATCTTTAGCAAAATTAAAAAATGGTTTATACTGCTCGAAGAAAATAATTAGAGATGTGAGAATTCTATTTTAAATGAGATTTAGGAGTTTTCCATTGACAATATCAGTAATTTGTCTTCTAATGTTTGTTTTCCACTGTGTAGGAGATCTGCTTGTATATATGCACGATTACCTGCCTTCATAATGTGAACAAATTATCTGTGCATCTAAACATATGTATATACAGTTGCATGCATCTCACAGCCCACTGGCTGCTGCTCAGTTCTGCGTAACTCACCATTTTCTCAAAGAGCCTCTGAGGCAGCAGCTCTGTGCTTTTTTGGGGAAAGACAGATACAGCCGTGGTTGACAGCCTTGTAATTGGAAGCAGCAGAGAGCAAAACGCTTCAATCCCCAGCACGGATATACCTGGGCAAAGCTGTGTTCTCTGCTCAGCTCTCAACCTGCAGCAGCCCTTGTGCATTCTTTACTTAAATTACCCACTCGGAGCAGTTCCAGTGAATTCAGTGGGTCTACCCTGAATGAGCACAGTTAAGAAGGTGCATAAGTGTTTTCAGGCTTTAGGCTTTACAAGCTTTCATAATTAGTGCTCTAGACAACATTAATTAAAGAGTACTTTAGAAAGAATATAGCTGTTTAAACCTCTCCAGTGGTTTGCATCTTATTCAAGGCTCCCAATCAATGCACCACATGGATAATCCACTTGGAGAGCAATGTTCTGTGGCATGATTATAGTTTAATATCATCTCTATACATCTCTGCAATTGTATATAGCAAACATAACTATACAAAGTCACTTCAGTTCAAGGATAATGAAATAAAAGACAGTAATAATGAAAGAAACATATGTTTTCCATTTTATATTGTTTCTTGCAAGTACCGTGATCTGGGATAATCAGATATAATGAAGTGGGAGGTTTTCTTGAGGTTAGTAATATTTCTTTTATTTCCTTGTTTAGCCTTGAGGCAGAGTTAGGATTGGTATCTCACTCGTCCTCCTGTCATTATCCAGTCGAGGAAGAAGGAAAAATACAGCACTGATTAATAGTTTTCATGAACAAAATAACTTATTGAAATGTTAGACGTGATGTTATATCTGATTTATTGTGTAAAGAGTGGTTTGCATCTTTTGTCCCACTGTACGTGCCATGTGATACAGTCATCTGTCTTCACCAAACCATCTGAGTGTCGTGTGGCAGATCCCTTGATGGATGATTGAGGATCGTGTTTGGCAATAGAGGATCTCACACAGCAGCTCTACTTGAGGCTTAAACACAGTTTTAATTTTTGACACCACTTGCCTTTTATGCTCTTTTCCTCCCATATTGAGATAATTTCCAAAAGCTGATGAAGAAAATTACTGCATCTTGTACTGATAGAGTTGTAAAGGCACAATAACATTTGACATCTCCCATTTAGTGAGTGTGTCATGATCAGAAATAGTCTATCACTCAGAACAAATTATTTTGAAGCCTAAAGCAGGAAGGATATAATAGTTAAGCACAAAATTACCTGATGGGTCTTTAATCACCCAACAATTATGAAAGAAAAGATTTCTGTCCATTATTAACGGAGGAACGAAAGACCAAGAATAGAAAAAGAGACAATGACAAACTAAATGATTGAGGGGGTGGGAGTCTCCTGTACTGTCTAAAAACTCTTACCAACACCTAAAGATGCTCATCAGTAATTCAGACATTTCCTTGAGTGCACTGAGCTGCTTTTCATCTGGCTTTGTATTTCAATTGTTCTAAAAGAAAGAAAATACTGGAAAACACTGGGACAATTTGCTTGTCTGTTTGTTTTCCTGTCATGTTTCCCTCGAACAAAGAAGTGGTGGAGCCAGAGTGCCTGCAGGGTTTGAGAGGTGTAAATAAATCCAGGCCACTGGGCTGAGATCCACAGAGCAGGACTGCAGCAATCTTAAGGGATAAGGGATGGAGGTACCCAAAACCACAGAAAGTCACACTTTCACTGTATTGATAGGGCTCTTTCTCAAAGGGAGATAAAGCTAAAAGATCTGTAGTTCTATGTTTAATATTTCCCTGTTTTCTTTGAATGACCCTTTTTATTTTTTTTAGCATGTCCTTTCCACTCCCTCTCAGCTTTGCCCCCAAAAGTTCCACTTAGTGAAATTAAGTGATGATAATACAATAGTTATTAAACAGGTAAGTTTGATTCATCATTTTTTTTTCTCTGGCCTCGACTCTGTGCCAGTGACTGCTGATTATAAATACTATTAGTGAAACAGAAATCAGCACAGTGTACTCAAGTTTCTTTTCAAATAAGGGGCTATTTTTCAGCATTCAGGTTCCCCATAGGCTTTTAATCAAGGTTATGGGAAAGTCCATAAACTTTCTGCTGAATATTTAACAAGCTGAAGGTTGTAGCAGACATGAGATCCCAAGGACAAGTGAAATGAGATTGCAATCAGAAGAGGAGACCTGGTGATAAGCAAAGCTTTGTCCACAGATAATATCTAACAGAACAAACACCAAAGTCACGTTTTCAAGCTTCTTTTGTGAGATTTAATTTTCCCAGTATAAACAGCTATAAAAAGAGGTAAATACAAATGGGTGGTGGCTGCATGAGTATAAGTCACTGAATTTCTTTGAAATGATGGTTGAAATCCAGTCAGAAAAAGTTTAAAAAATGGAAAACGTTTCAGTGTAGTTGCACACTTTGCTTTTTTACTGACCTGAAACCCTAATTCTTTAACATTTTTTAAAACAACTTCTCTAGACAACTTCTATTGTACTGGATTGTAATGCCTGTTTATACATATAAACAAGAATTTTTCTTTGCTGGATCTTTTTAATTGAACTATTTTTAACAGTCTAGTTGTGACAATATTTTTCTGTGTACAAATGAGAAAGCAATCTTGCAGAAACTCTTACCCGTGCCTATCCAGCAGCTGTAAAAACATAATTATAATACTCTGAATAATGCATGGAGTGAATATTCAGAAAAGTTCTCTGTAATGTCAGCCTGATGTGTATGTAGAGGCTACAAGGAGTTTACTCTGTGGTTTGGCTTTGCAGTTCCACACTCTGTGTCTGCAGGGGCTGCAGTGGGTGAGTCTGGGACAGCATCAACCTGCAGTATCTGCTTTTTTGGTGACCCTCAGAACCAACTGCCTGATAAAGTTCTCTCCCCAGAAATTAGTGCATTTTAACCTGTGTGTTTCCTAAAAACTGGTATGTTGTTTATTCTTCGTTTGCAGCACAAAGTCACTGAACTATTTAATTCTTAGCACTGTAGTTGCATACTCTGCTCTGAATGGTATAAATTCCTTTTATAAAACCAAGTTGCCCTCTATGCCTTTTTACCTGGTGAGGTTGGCAGGCCCTGGCACAGGGTGCCCAGAGAGGCTGTGGCTGCCCCAGCCCTGGAAGTGTCCCAGGCCAGGCTGGTCAGGGCTGGGAGCAACCTGAGCTAGTGGAAGGTGTCCCTGCTCATTTCAGGGCAGTGGGACCAGACTGTCCTTAAGATCCCTTTCAACACAAAACATTCTATGATTCTATGGTTTCCTCTCCACCCCTTCATGCAAGAACATTAAAATGTTCACTGTCAAACATTCTGCTGAACTTGAAATTGTAGCTCGAAAGCTGAGCATGTCCCATTTCTATTAATAGAATAACACATTGTTTTGCAGTAAATCCTGTTAGATTAAGTAGAATATACTCATAATGTGGCTTAATTATTAGAACAGAAAGACTGCAGAGAAGAAACCAAAAAAACCCTGCTAAATGTTTTCTGTCCTTTTATTATACCAGATACTGTTAAGAACCTCAAGTATTGGCAACTCTGTGACAAACATTCTAGGTCTGCGATGGTTTCCAGCAGTTTTTCATAAGTCACCTTGTTGATTTGGGGGTTAATTTCTAAGAATTGGATGATTTTCCTTCAAGCTCTTCCTTTCATAATTTTCATTCATTTTTTTCAAGGGGAAAAGAGAGCCCAGAAGAGAATTGTAAGCAAGCTGTTATTTTTTTTATGGTAAAAGATTTGAGACATTCCTCTTACAAAGGTTCTGTTTTTTTACAGTGCACTCATAACCTCCATCATTCAGTGAATGGATTCTTTAGCTCTTGTCGAGCACTTTCAGCAAGGAAGGCTAAAAGTGACCCAGTGGGGGTTTTTGTCATGAAGTGCCAAGAGCTGGAATCCCTTTTCTCTCCCTAATGGATGAGGACTGCTCCTCCAGGGTGGCTGGGCTCTCTGGCCCAGATGCAGTGCTGGTACTGCATCCCTGCCCACGTGCTGTAATGATTAAATATTGATGCTCCTCAGGAGCAGATATTTTTGCATGACTTGCTCCTGAACAGGGAAGAAAACACCTGTCTGGGTATTCTCCCTTGCCAGGCCTAACCCCCAAGTCTCCCCTCATTATGGGGGATGAAGATAATTCATCCTGTACAGGGCTGACAGGGCATGATCTGCAGCCCCTTGGTTTTGGCCGTGCTGCAAACCACCTTTGCCACCCTATAAATAATTTCAGATGGAGAGAACCTCACTCTGGCTGCTGTATTTAAAAATACAAGACAAAAATTGGAGTCATGCAGTTTTCAAGTCCAGTCGTAAAATAACAATCAAGCATTGCAAGAATGAATCTTGGCTGATAAAAAATATTTCAAACCTGAAGGAAAGGTTGGTTAATAATAAAGGTAATTTCAGTACTTCATTGATAGGATTCTCATGTTCCCCTTGAGACTGTACAGCTCTCCAGGCAGAAGAGCTGGGAAGAAGAATTCTGTAAACACCCATTATGTGTGGTCTGTGCATGGATCTTGTTCCTTTGGCAGTCTGAGCTCACACTGTTACACCTTCAGCATGAGGAAAACAAGTGCAGCAACTAATGAGAAAATTAGAAAGCTTGTGTTGAAGATGAATCTTTTGACCCCACTGCATTTCATCAGGCCAGTAAACTCGCCCAGAAAGTGTTTATGTTTTAACTGCACTTTCCATGGAAATATCACCAAGTAACAAGCGTAAAGCAACAAAAAGGAAGTTCTTTTGTTAGTTTAAGTAGAGAAGTTTGTTAAAAAATGTAACACCTCTATAGAAATAATAATACAAGGAATGAAATTCAGATGAAAATATCAGGTTAAAATTAAAAGTTTGTTTTTAAAGAACCCCTTGTTTTTCTTTCTGATGCCATTTATAAATTCAGCTACTGGAGCTACTGAGTTTTACCCTGTAACAAGCCTTAATACTCTTGTTATCTTTGATGAAATATGTTTGTCTGCCAGAGAATAGCAGTAATATTAAAAATAAGATAAAGAAAAACTTTTCATCTCATCAAACTGATCTTTATTCATAGGTTTGAACTTAATGAATTGAGCTTAAATCTGTTTCTCTCTACACACCTAAGTTTCTGTATATGCATATAGATTGTAAGAAACATATAGAGGTTGAGCTGTCTTGAAAAATCAGTATTCTACAGAACTACATTATGTATCAAGACGTTAAAAATGTTTCATAGTTCATATATTTTAAGAACACTTAATAGTAGTCAGAGCTGTTCCAGATGATGGATCACACCAGCTGTTTCTCTTACACTGGCTCACCCAGCAGCAGCACAGGGACAATCTCAGGTCTCTGGTGCCTTTGGCAAATACAGGCAAATACAGAGTTGTCTGACTCTGAAAAAAACCAGCACAAATGTCCATGAAGAAAGATGATTTCCCAAGCCACCTCTTCTGCTTCTGTGAGATCCATGAAATTAGAAAAAAAAAAAAAAAAAAAGGAAAAGAGACTGAGATTAGAGGCCCTCAATGTGGAAAACTTTCACAGTATCTCTGCAGAATATTGTAAATTATGTGCTTATGAATAACACATAATCATTGCAGTTATTGCCTTTATTCTGGAGGTATGATTATGCAGCAAGTGCAATAGATTCCAAAAATGTGTCTCATACATGGAGGTGAAAGTGATTTTTTTCTTATTATTTCTGCTTCTTTCCATTTTCATTTGTTATCTCTGAAAATATAAAATGCTTTTTGGACAAATAATTGGAGGGTTTTTTTGGGGAGAGATACTAATAAGCCAAATGAGGGAGGGTATTAAAAAGGATAGAGATAAAACTATTTCAGTATGAAGCTGATTGAATAACTATTGATCTTGAGAGAACTGGAAGTTTAAACCTGTCTCTGCACAAACTGGAAGATAGTTATTAGATATGAAGAATAATCTGTATTAAAGGAAATATTAAGGTGTTGATAGAAATGAGATGTATTGATAAAATGAGATATTTCCATTCCACAGTCAAAATAGGAAAGGTAAATATATATTGTCTGATAGTTGTTTGACCTAATAGAGAAGTAATAATATTTGGGCTAACAAATATATTAAATGGGCTAAGCATGTTAAATGAAGAGCGGGATCTGAAAACCTGGCAAGACTGTGACAGGCCTTCCAGATAGCTAAAAAGGGGTAATGAAAGAATGTGTAGTCTTGTCAGATTAGAAATATTCATAAATCCTACATAATGTGACAATGAAATACATTTCAGATGGATTAGGCAAGAAAGTGCAAAATTATTTATTTTCCCCCCAAATAAACTAGACTACAAAAGTGAGCAGGATGACACCTTGTCAGCATCTCTGAGCAGTTTATTTAGCCCATGTCCTCATGTCTGATTCACTGTTACAAATAAGGCTATTATGGAAGAATATATGAAAGTTTTCCCCATTCCGTGAAGTTTGACACTGTGTTTTTACTTTATTATAAATGCCCCTTTAGCCATGGATCTTCCTGTAATGCAGAGAGATATGTTGGCTTTTGTACTGAAAAATAGACTAGGCACTTTGCTGCCTTCTCAGTGTGTAGGCAGGACACAGAGCCTGCCTGGAGATATCCATCAATATGAGTGATAACCTGAAGCCACATCTCTTCTTCAGGATGGGACAGGTTCAAAAAAATAGAGTCGTTGCTTTGTCCTTGGTGCTGTTTGAGGAAGTGTCGCTCAGGAAGTCAGGGATAGTTTAATACGTTTCCATTTGGTTTTATGAGACCTATAAAATATCATAAGATCTAATCAAAACTGATAATGCAAAGTTGAAGGCTGATAAATGAGTTATGAAAGTATGAAAATGGGGTTGCGTCAAGGGAAAATTGTCAGGTAGTTATTTATAGGAGGGTTGACAAGCTGGGAAATGACTGGGATTTTCAGAAATTAATTTGAGAGGTCAAGATGTATATTTTTCTCAAATATTTTCTTCATATTTTAATTATTCATCATAAATATTTATTTTTATTATATAATTTCCTAACTGGTTGACTTTTAGTGCTGTGTTTATCAAGATAAGGTAGGAAAAAAATTATTCAATTTTAAGGAGCTTTACTCATTTTTTGTTGTTGTTGATATATTTAAAAAGTGGCATTTTCCTAGAAATTATGAAAAAAGAATATTTTTAAGGGGTGTTTTTTAAAAGAAACTATTAACTCATTCATTAATAAAAACCCCTTACCTTTCTGCCAGAGAAAACTCAAAAACTACCTTTTCAAATGAAATTATGGAAGAGATGGAGATTTGAAGTAAGATTAAATATGCAATTCCAAGAGTAGAAAAAAAGAAAAAGCTAAGAGTAGTCCTAAAAATAGAGATGAATAAAGAAATAATTCTTCAGATGTATTTTTCAAAGCTATGCTGCCATTTTTCAGTTTGCCAATCTGTTGTTTGACATCACTTATTGTCATTATTCTGAAACATTAAACCAGCAATGGTATCTCTGCCTTCATAAACTTCCTGGTATGATTGTTCTATGCTGTCACTGATGTCTGAGACCAAAATAATTTTAAGAAAAAGTTATATATATATATGAGATTTATAGGCAGAAAAGATGCATTTCATGAAAAGTTAGCCAAAAAAATCAAGCCAGCTCATCTGAAATGATTTGGACAGTTTCTGGAAAAACAGCCATGAAGAACATTTTCCTGGGGTTTGGCAAGAGCCAAGGGTGATTGACTGAACTCAGTGTCCAACTCCAAATGCTGGCTAGACACAGCCTCAGTGCCAGCAGGATAGAATCATCTACTGTGCAATCTGAGCAGAGGGGGTGACGGTGGAAATTGGAGTTGGGAGCTCTGTGACTTGCCAGGGACCCACAGCCACTCTTGTCCCATAAATCTCAATTTGCTCACTTTGGTTTGGATGGAGTTTTATTGTGGCGGGTGAGCACTTTCTGCTTGTAAAAGTACTGGGATGTTTCCTCCAGTAGGCTCACAGAGACATTCTTCTTAAACTTGTAATTAAAATGGTCCAGAAATAATGTAAGAATCACAGATATTCTTTCTTGTTGTCTGAAAGAATGGTGTCATCCATTCAGCACAGGTAATTAGTTTGTTATAAGAAATTCTAGGGAAGGTCCCTGAATGGAAGTCAAGATTCAAACCTGTTGTCTCTTTTAATAGGTTTTGTGTCTGTGCAAGGGTTGATGTCTAGGTACATACATAAGGATTTAAATTAATCTGTGGCTGTTACTTTGTATTTGGGATTCAAGATGAAAAATATGTAACCTGTTCTTTTTTAGTCTCTCTGCTGGAATTGTTAAACTAATATCTGTAGTTTTGAGTTAGTCTTCCAAACTTTCTATCATATTCATGCTGTGTGCCTGTTTTGTGAGGAAAAAAGGAATCTGTGCGTGCAGCCTTGAAAAGGAAGAGTTCCTAGCTCTGTTTGTTACCAGCTTTTAGAGAAGCCATTGTCTTTCTCCCATAATAATGAATTTTTACACAGCTTTTCTGTTTCACCTGCATTCTGTGAAATCCCCAGTTAGACGTGTGCCCTGTGCCTTTGTTAACGTTAGGAAATCATACTCTCTACAATTCCCCACAAGAAATTTACTCTTTGTTAAATGTGAATAAAGGATAATTGGTGACTGGTTATGTTTCCAGCTCTCTGGACCTGCTATAAACTTCCTTTGGAGTTCAGTATCACTTTATGAACACAGTTTTCCTAGCACAGACTATTATTTCATCAGCAGAACTGAAACCTCGCTAATTTGTTTTACCGATGACAGTGCCTGGTACCTGGCACTTAGGCTTGTTTAAGCTATTGTATTACCATTTTCTTTGGTGTAGCTTTCTGCTTTCTGCAGTAAATGTCATCTGCAGGCAAATTAATAATTTGTTATCATTTGCTGAAGCGAGAAGTAAGAGAGGTGGAAGTCAGCTGAATAGGCAGGACCACTGCA
The DNA here is from genome assembly GCA_013396655.1 of Campylorhamphus procurvoides. NCBI lineage: Eukaryota > Metazoa > Chordata > Aves > Passeriformes > Dendrocolaptidae > Campylorhamphus > Campylorhamphus procurvoides. The sequence continues at coordinate 1,635,901 of WBMV01001237.1, read as the reverse complement.
ATGGCAGAAACCAAGAAAATAACACTTGGAGTCTGCCCTCAACGTGCTGGTAGAATGCAGCAAAACTCTCATAATTGCTGTCCTCCTTCAGTGCATTATTAAGAGAGAAACATTCAGGGCTGTTATCAGGTGTTCTGTCAGCATCAGGAGTCTGGGATGGAGCAGGCTGTAGTGTAGGCATATGCACCAAGCCTCCTCTTGCAGCAGGAGTTCCATGGTCTGTTTATGAGCCAGCCCCAGTCAGGTAATTAAACACATACATAAATGACCTTTTGGGAGGTGCTCCTGACTGGGGGTTTGTGAAGACTCTGAAAGTGTGAGGTCACTCATGTCCATTGGATACTGGAGTGATTTCTTTCAGCGTCCTGGGGAAGTGTCCAAGCAATCTGCAGGATATTAACACTTGGAGAGGCCACGGTATCTCTTCAGGATGCTGAGTCCCTTCAGAGCAGTTCAACGTCGTCCTTGTTTCTCACTGGGTTCAATTGGAGTTTGATCAGCGAGTTATTAGTGAGAGGTGAAGGCTGCACTTGTCAGAAAATACTTTTTGTTTTGCAGTGTTTGATCTTGCCATGCAGAAGGACTTGCTCGTAGAGGACACGGTGAAGTCATTTACTGAGCTGCAGTTGAATGTAGGGAGCTGGCTGGCTGCTGCTTTTAATTAAATCGACCACCAGCCAAACAGCTTGGCTTGTTTCCATGGCCTTGGTTCTTAGAGGGCTTTTCTCCCCCCCAGTTTGTCCAAAGGATAATCCAAATGCTATAGCTTATTTGTGATGTTGACTAAATAGCACATTGCTTTACTCTTGGTAGTTTTATTAATCTTTGTTAAGCTCATGGCCAAACTGGACATAGTCCCTTGATTTTGCTTTTATTTTTTATTATAGTCCTTAATAAATAAAATCACCTTCACAGAGGGGCTGCAAGGAGTAAAACTTGTCTCTTAGATAGGATGTTTGTACTAGACAGGTGTGTGTTTGTTACAAAGAGTTGTAACACATCTGAAAAAAAAAGAGAAGGCTTGTTCAGTCTATGATTACTTGCTGGTACCTTGATGGATTAGCTTCCAAATTATGGCAGTCAGACATATCCTATTATTTATACAATGGTGTTTTTAAGAAAGTTCATTTTTAAGGTAAGTAATCAAGTAATTCCTTATATGGAGATGGGGGAATACTTAACCTTGAGTACAACAACATTAACTCCGGTAAGCTTAATGAATTATTCATGTTATTATCCACCTTGAGAGACATCAAATTGCTCTGCACTGTCTGCAAAGTGCAGTTAACAAAAAAATGATAGCTTGGTGAATTATATTTGTATATCTGAACATTAAACTAAAGACAGTACTGTGAAAAGGCATTGGCTGATATACCTTTATAATCCATGCAGAAGCAAGGTCCTGCATGTCATTTCCTAATCTACTTGCAGTCATAACTCATTAATAACTTGTTTGCAAGGAACGGCCCAACAGACAGAAAGCATTTAATATTCAAAGGTGCCTGTCCCAGCACTCGAGGATGTAATCATTGCAGGCACTAACGTTTTTACAAAGAAGCTGTTCATGTGGTCTCTGGAGCTTGGTCCAACATCCTGAAGTATGAAGTTGCCTCTTTTCTCTATTGTATTTTGGTTTTTACAGATAGAGACAAAAATGCTGTTTGCCTTTAGTATGCAATTTTGGAAGGAAAGTGACTATTTTAAAAGCTTGGCTGAGACTATTGCTGGCATTTTCATTGACCATAACAAAATTTACTCTCTGCAAACTAAACTATTTCTTAGAGGTCTTCAGAAACACTCTCTTCACAAATATTTGCTGCTTTCCCCCCACCCTTCCCCATTATAAACTCCAGTTTAGCAGGTTAATTAGGTAAATATAGGTCAAGATAGGTAGTTATGAAGACTACAGAGAATATAAGTCTTCCCATAGCTGTGCTTGCTGCTGCCAGACAGTAGTTTGGGAAGAACTTCACTCCAGCAAGTCATGCAAGAGATTGGACCTTGTGGATTCCTCCTCTCAATTTATTTCTTAATGGGAGGATCTAGGAGATCCTTCAAATTGGAAATATATCATCACTTACACAGCAGTTTGAGAGACAAGAGTCACAGGCACACACATGCCCTTCATGCTTCAATGGATGAAGGTTCTGCTTTTTCTGGTGGCTTATATTTATTACTTTCTACTTCCCTCACATTGCAGTTTAATAAATAAATGACCTGCATATTTTAATATTAAATTGCTACCTTGCTGGACCTGCTGATTTTAGGAGGTTGGCTGTAATGAGCACAACACCTTAGATGGCTCCCAAATTAGAAAAATGGCTTTAAAACACTTTTTCTTAGTGTAATGTTTTGAGACATTTATAGTATAAAATACTTACTATATGCATACAAATATACACTTCTATTTTTAAACTATGATTAAGAATGTCATCAATTTTCAGGGAATATAGGCAAGAGCAAGAAGAAATTTTACACTGTTTATCTTTTGTTCATTGGAACTGATTGCTTTTTATAGTCTAGAAGGGCTTTCTGGATAAGCTCAACATATGATGAGACAAGGTTTCAGCACAAAATTTTATGCTTTATTCCAGAAGTTCCCCTCAAGAGCTTCAATCTATGTCTATTTACAAATACTTGCAGTTTTCAATTTCTCTGTGGCTGTTTATTTCTGGACCTTAGCACAGAATTAACATAAATTTCTGTCATATTTATTATTAACCTTTTAAAAATTATCTTTCATAATCTTAGCAGCTTAATGCTAAGATAATATAGATAATGCTTAGAACGAAGGGCAGGGTAGTGTTTGAAGAGGACACAGACATCATTTTTGCAGTCTGAATGCAGCTGGATGCAGAACTCCTGCGGAAAGAGATTTATCATTAACTAAAATTCAGAACATCAGAAAGATTCAAATTGAAGCCCTTGGCATCTTCAGCTCCATATCAAGATGGTATTACCAATTCCAGAGTTTAGTCCCTAATTGCTTTTGTCTGTGAAATGTCTTTTAACCCATTAAAAATGCTCAGGGCAAACCCATGTATTTTATGGATTTAGTTCCTAATCCTTTGTAACTCACAAGATCTGATAACTGTGCTAAATCTCTAAAGACTCCCATCATCTGAGCCTCATCTTTTCCTTGTGTACTATGCTTATAGCATTAATTATGATTTTTGCAGATATATGACAATGCATTCACTAATTTTGAAATATCCAAATCATTTCAAATCATAATGCTCAGGAAAACTGTTTGCTCCCTGAACATCCAAGCACAGAGAACCTTTCCTGGCTATTTAAGTAGCGAAATGAATAGGATAGAGAGCAATTTGTGAAGAGACTTTTAATCAAAACATTTAGAAGTTCTCCAGTCACTGTTTAGACTGGCAGGAATATGTTGGGACCACTGCAAATCCCTGTTTCTCAAATTATTAGGTATGATGAGGGATTATAAAAGGGAACTGTAAAGGGAACTTGTAAATATCAAACTCGATTCTCTGTCCCAGTGTGGACTCCAAGGGCAAAAGCAGCATTGTGTGCTGTTGCAGCCACCTGGAATGTCCTGTGGGTTATTTTATAGATTCCTCATCAAGCCTTTATCAAGTCTACCATTATAATATATTTTTTATTGTCTTTTCTTTATAGAGCTAATTCCAGTCTTGTGGTTTGATTCCTCAGTGTTTCTGGACCATATTCTGAGTGATTTCAGAGCTAGTAATTTTAAAATTATATTATCTGGACCATGTGAGGCTTGGTATGATATGACAGCTGTGTATCTCTACAAAGAAAACTATTTTTCATAATGATTTAGATAAAACTATGTAGTTCTTCCTTGACCTTTTTGCCACTAGAGGTTTATCTGACTTATCTTTGTTGCCAAATTTGTGCTCATCTATAATATGTTTGAGAGTGGAAGGAACTAGCTTTTCTTTTTCCTCTGAATAGCAAAAGACATAATCCTCAGCAATATTTTCCTTAAATCTCTAGTTGTTTTGTTCGTGTTTTTCATATCTCTGTTGAGTGGGGCACCCCAGGTGCCTTTTATCTCACTCCACAGGTGATGTTTGGAATATTGTGACTGTAGCAATAATATTGCAGGTGGAGAAATAGCACATTTGGACTTACGGGGGGGGTAAAGAATGCAAAGGAACAGGAGTATCTGTAGAGCAAAAGGGCCTTTTTGTTTGTTTTACAGGTTTGGTTATAGTGGTACCTTTGCATTAATCCATTCAATACTAAAATAGTATATCTATGGATCAATAGACATATATTTAACATTTTTTCATATCAATTCCTTTTATTACCAATTTTATTTGTAATTTGCCAAAGACTTCTAAAAAGAGAAGGGGGAAATGTTAGCTAAAAGAGGGAATGAGAAATGTATGTTGACACAGTCATTGGAGAGATCTCAAGAACTTTCCATGATTCATAGTTATCAAAAAACTTCCTCAAAAGTTTGGAAGATATTTTAAAAAAAATTGTTTACTTTTGATGATTCAGATGCCTCCAGTTTATTTACCATGTTTTTAAACACAAATCCAATAGCAGAGGATGAGAACTCTGGTGCCATCTGAAGTGAATATATTCATCTGAAATGAAAATATATTCATTTAAACTATTCTTACTTGAAAATTTCAAATGCAGATTTTTTTTTCTTTCAATCTACTTAATTTTCTTTTGCAAGTGGTCCTGAGGTAAAAATTCACCATGGATACTCACATATATAATTACTGCACTTATCTCATTACTTTGGAGCCATTTATTACAGTGTATGTTATTTTGGGTTCTGTATGTTCTTAGGAACTGCTGGAATTGATTCCTCAGCTCACACAATTTACTCTGCGAGATTTAACCAATTATGAAATGTAGTGGATAATTGTTTGTGAAATAACAGGCACGCTTAGCATAAAATAAAGAAAACAAGTTGCATTAGTGCTAGACTTGGGGGGAGAAAAAAATCTCCTCGAATTGGAGACCGGCAGGTATCTGGGTGGAGGTTTCAGGCAGGCTCAGCAGGTGGATGTGTTCAGTCACGTCCAGTTGCCTGATATTTGGCTGTCAGAGCCCCTGGCCTGTGTTGGCAGCAGACAGATTTACCTCTCACATTTACAGATGGGTCAGCACTCAGGTCACAAACAACAGAGAGGAAGAAAGCTCAGGCTTTGCCTGCTAGCGCTGTATCTTGGGATGCAGCTCTGTTCTGCAGGAGTTCAATTTCTAATGCTCCCTGACCCTTACTCTGTTATAAATAATCAGAAATATTCATTACAGAATGGCAATGCCTTTGGAGAAGTGATAGAGTATATATTATAAAAGGAAAAATACATCCAATTCTCATAACTCCTTGCAAATTGTATTGGAGAGCCTTCAGCTGAATATATTCATATCCTGCTTTAAGAAATGCTACAAATAATGTGATGAGTTGAATTATCTTCAAATAATTCAGCTCATGTAGATGTGTGTGTACCTATTTCACTGTGCAGGGGATTATCATTTTCTGTTTTCAGACTGATACAGCACATTGAAATATTGAATAAAGTCCTTTAATTTAAGGTCAAGTATCACTATTAAAGTTGAAGTCTTATGGATGGTACTGCTTTGTTTTTTTCTATTTGTCTGCCTTTTATTTTTCTCTGTAAGCTTGAATCCTTAGCATTAACAGCCTGGAAAATTGTACTTTTCTAGGCATTAATGTAAAAGTAATTCCTGGCTCTGATTCCCCAACTTGCTCCCTTACAATGGATAGAGGGAAGAATGTGCTCTCTGTCATTCTCATGTGTTCAAATTTAATGAAGGACACTCTAGAAAGAATCATGAGGCTCTTTTTTTGTATTAATATTGTATTTTGAGGATCCCATTCCTAGGATAATTTTCCATATGTTCTTGTGAAACTTGCTATATTTTGTGGGGTTTTTTTTTCTCTGCAGCCATAAATGAGAGAAGCACTGTTAGTTCTGGAACTCTGTCTGCTGCTTTTTGGTTTTTTTTTGTTTTTCTCACCACAGAAAATGGAATTCCATAATGCATTTGCAAGCTGATGCTTTAATAAAAGAAATGAATTGTAGAAGAGCAAGGAATGCAAAATTCAAAGGCTTATCCAGCCTATGTTATGGTCTATAAATTGCCATACTAGAGGAAGTTCTGATAGGAACACTAAGTAAAGTTTTATTTCCTGTTCAGTGCAATACAAGAAAAGCAGCTCTTAGGTTTTTTTAAACTGATTTTAATTTTTTATCGATTTAATTTGATTTCATTAACTGTATTTATTAAATATAAACTTTTGTTTTGTAGCTTGAACATTTGCTTTTAGATAAGACCACAGAAGTCTGCTAAGGAGTAACATTTGCAAATATCCATCAAGCTACTGGAAAGAAAGAAAATCTTCCATTGTGGGCTTCAAGCACCACTCAAACTCAAAGTTTAGCAAAGACTGTTCTATGGTTTTAAGATAAAAGAGGGTAGATTTTGATGAGAGATAAGGAAGCTGGTTTTTTACAGTGAGGATGGTTAAATACTGGCACAGTTAGCCCAGAAAGGGGACGGATGCTCCGTCCCTGAAATCAGTCAAGGTCATGTTGGATGGGGCTTTGACAACCTGGTCTAGTTGAATATGTCCCTGCTCACTGCAGAGATGTTGGAATAGATGGCCTTTGAAGGTCCCTTCCAATCCAAACTGTCATAGAATGATAGAAACACAGAACCATCCAGGTTGGAAAAGACCTCCAAGATCATTGAGTCCAACCCTGAGATTAGCTCAGTTGGTAAAAACTTGGCACTAATAATGCCAAGGTTCAATCCTCTGCATGGGCCATTCACTCAAGAGTTGGACTCCATGATCCTTATGGGTGAGTCCATTCCAACTGAGAATATTCTGTGTGATTCTGTAAATGAGCCTTAGCAACTAGAGCATGTAAGTGCTGTGTGAACACCTCCAGAGCTGCTGACTCCACCACCTCAGACAGCCCATTCCAATGCCTGACCACTCTTTCCATGAAGAAATTCCTCCTGATGTCCAAACAGAACCTCCCTTGGCACAGCTTGAGGCCATTTCCTCTGGTCCTGTCAGTACTCCCAGTGCAGTTCCCATTCCATGCTTTAACTCTTGAACCATCAGTGCATTTATCATTCTTACTATTAACGTTCAGTTCAAATCACGTGTTTGGTTACTGGGAGTGGCACTGCAGTTTGTACACAGTGTTTTCTACAGCACTGGAGCAGAATGTTTAATAGAGTTCACAGGGCACTGTTTCCAGTTTTGCAATTGCTCCTGTGGTTTATGGGTATATTTACTTTTATATTGGTCTGGTTCTTTAATAAGGAGAGACAGTTCTGGTGTGGACAGTAAAGTGAGAAGTAACCCTGGCACTGGCAGAGGGGGTTAGTGGAGGCTCCTGGGTGTGGGAACCCCAAGAATAGGTAAGGAGTGTCTGCAGGGAGTGCTCTGGCACACAGAGGTGCAGCTCTGTTCTTCCTACACAGCCTTGTTTGTGTTGGCAGGGAATTAAGTGGAAATGGGCAATTTCACCTCTTTCATACTGATTCCCCACATAGATCCTCCATGCTCAGTGTTGTTCATTTTTGAAAAAGGGAGAGTGAACTTTACAGAGGGTTCTTATGGCACATTAACACTGTCCACAAGTGGAGCAAGTGCAGAGTCCCTGCAAATTTACAGCCTTATTTACTGCATAATAAGTTCCCAAGGGAGCCCCGGGCTCGGGTGCAATGATCCGTGGACACTCAGAAGAAATTGGAGACAAGCGGACTCACCGACATTCTTCAACTGATTACTCATAAACCTTGGAAAAATCCCATTTAACACTCTGAGACAGCCTAGTTTTATCCACACACTGCACTATTTTAACTTCATTTTACCCTAGAAATCTTCTCATGTTGCCCTGGTAATTTATGTGATGTTCCTTTGCAGGAACAAAAATCTATTTTACACTTAAGTCTTTTTGATAATTAATTCTCTCCCATCTGCTTACAGCTGGTATGGTAGAAATGTGCCTGAGTTTCCTTATTTGCTCATGCCTTGGAGTCATCTTTTAATATAAATAGCTGTGAATCTCCCAATAATTTTGAAATGAGCCTTTCTCAGTTTCTGACCAGCATAACCCAGTCATATTCCTTGATGCAATTTCTAGTATGTTGTTAGGGGAATGCAACCTGCTCTTTTTATGCTATTTAATAGAAGGTATAAACTTTACTTCATACGTGATCCACCCTGGGCTTGAAATAAATTTTTAAGAGCAGTGTGATCGGATTCACATAAATAGAAACATCATATCTTTGGGTTTGGCTGTTTTCTACTCTCTGACAAACCTCACAACATTTAAAGTACATTCTTTTTGCAACCAGGCAATGGTTTTCACCTAATAAATAATTGCAGAATGTTGCTGCTCTACCAGCTTAGTTTATTTAACACAGAGTAAGGCACTCCATGTTTCCTCTTGCCCTCTCTAACACAATATGCATTTGTATAGGGTGGTTTTTTTAAAAAAAAACCCAACATTTCTTAAAAGAAATATCTTTTGACCTAATTTTGAGGGTAAATGTATCCAACTTCGGCCTTGCATATCTTATTTATTGTAAAAGCCTGCAACAAGGTGGGAGAGAATTCGTCCCAAACAAAATAACACAGGAGCAAAGGAGCTTCCCAAAAAGGAGACTGTTCTTAAGGCTTCAGCAAACGAGCTGTGTTGACTTTGGATTCCTTGCAGCTTTCCTGCCCCGTGATAATGTGCAGTGTGGGTTTGCTTCTTAGGCAGCGACATAAGCACCAGACTTACAGTGGCAAGAGAGCTCCAAACATGTTTTTAATGAATAGAATGTGTGCGTGCAAGATGGGGGTGCCCACGGTTGTCTGGAGAGATACATTTGGCCTTGGTAATTAGAGCTTCCAGTCACAAAGGTTTGCCTTGGATTTTGCAGAAGACAAATAAGGTGATTCTTTGCAGCTTGGCTGTGTTTAAGGAAGTTTAATTTAAAATTTGGCTCTTATTCTAAAGTATCTTATTACTTTTAATTGCTCGTAACTGATGACAGATGAGTACTGATGTGTATTTCTATTTTTCAAATGTGTTTTACTAAATTAAAGATTCCTTTAAAATTATTCTCACCAAACCCAGCATCGGAAACTCCTGGAAGTCCTGCTTTTCAATTAATAATACAAACTGAAATGTGCATCAGTTATTCATGTGCTGTCAACTACTCTGATGAGCTGTTCATTTGCCAGAGTAACTCAAGCTTTTCTATTCCAGTTAAGACCTGCCAAAAAAAATGACCTGGGGTGTTCGAATAGCTCGTATTAGATAAAAATTCCAAGATTATTTAAAAAAAAACACAAAGGAAATTTGGCTCCATTAAGTTAAACCAAAATACTAATTTTTGATAAAATCACGTATTTTGCTGTTCCATTTTCAAGTTATTTCTTTAATTAAGAGAAATCATGAAGATACCTTTTGACATTGTTTTGGGTACATGTTTTCTTATTTAAATGTCAAAGTATTCAATCTTTTCAGGGTGTTTTGGTTTTCCACAAGCAGCTGCATGCAATCGATGAAATGGCTGTTATTTTTTATAATTTGAGTAAATATAATCCCAGCTAAAAAAGACCAGATCTCTTCTGAAATCAGTGAAAAAGAAGAAGGAGGATTTTTCTTTCACCCAAACTGTCGATTTCCAGTCAGGCCTCACGGCACAGCTCCCAGCCCAAATGCACATGCACACCATTCCATGGGAGAAAATAGAAATTCTTCCATGTTTCCAGTTGCTTTAACTTGTTCTGCTCCCTCTTGAGGGGGGCAGCTGGTTAATTCGTGCTGTGGTATCCATAAACATGGGTTAGAGTCACCTTTGGCTACTCTTGAAGTACAAAACTGAATGGAATATTTCATATTTCCTTCATATACAAACGAAATAATCCCTGTGAATTTTGGCATATTTTGCTGAAAATACCTATATTTTTCAGCACTTGACTGCATACAATGTACTTTATGAAACTTTCTGATTTGCAAGGATGTGGCTGAGCAGGATTGACAGCCTGATGCCAGCTGATGAGATTTGGGGATCTGCCTTTAGGCAGTTCTGGTTCAGCAGGTCCTATTTGCTCTGGAGTGTGTGGGGAAGGACACTCAGCTTGTTTCAGGAGTTTCTGTGGGTACTGCTGGAGGTCAAGGAACAACAAATGGTAAAATATCACCATCATTTCCTGAATTTGCTGCTCCATGTCGTGTCCACTGGTAACAAGGGCTGGGAAATATTCCCAGATCTTCCTACAGTCTCAGTTTTAAGTATGCTTTTCTACAATTTCTGGAGGGATATATTTAATTTCTATCTTTAGGAAGACAAATATGCAGACTTCAGAGTAACTGTGTGGATTTTAAGAAGGCAGGAATATTTGTAGCCTCATATTGGTGTTGTTTCTTATTGTAATAGTGCAGTGATTAGTTTGTTCAAAGAAATACTCATTCACAAAAAGGCTTGATCAGTTTTCTTCTTGACCTATTTCCCTACATTATCCAAGTACTTCATCAACATTTTTAGTTTATCTACGCAAAGGTTTTGTTGGGGGTTGTGACACATTTAAAAACTGGAAACACAGGCAGAAGATGATTTATTAAAAAAATTGTATTATGCAGAAGCAATAAGGTGGAGAGGAAATTGTCCTCACTGTACTCCCATTCCATAATCACCAGACTGCTCTTACTACTCTGATTTTGACTGAAACAATTTGTAATTACTATGGGAACAAACAGTTGAAATAATCTGATAACAGGCACTTTCCACTTCATTTAACATTCCTTCCTTTGCTTCGATTCATGTTTCTTCTTTAAACAGAAGCTCGTTTGGTTATTTATATCTACTTCTTTCTGTTTATATAATAAAACTGTTTGTGTTTATTCCTGGTGCTCCAGCCACAAAGCTAAGGATGAGCTGTGCAATCAATGCTGCCATAAGTGATGGCTTTCAGTATGAAATTGGGATTAACTGCAAAGATTATTGCCTAGTTCCAGCCTCTGATTTAACTGCCTTGTTTCCATATGAATAACTTATATGGCTTCAGAAATTAGTACATTTTCCTTGGTTTATTTGAAAGGAGTCTGGACAACCTAACAAATGATGGATTTGAGGAAAAACTTCGCCCTTTTTTGTAGGCAAGAAGTGAACTTCAGAGTGATCCTGTGTTAGGGGCAGTACATAGAATAAATTCTAAAACAAAGCACATGGACAAAACCTAAAAAAAACCCACTTCTCTAATAGGTTATACTTTTCATTTTGTGATCCATTATGGAATAATACTTTATATAAACAAGCTACATAAATTTCAATATTCTCTTTGTGAGATAAAGACCTTAATGGAACAAAATCAATTGTTCTTATAAATGTAGATTAAAATGTACTTCCAAAAAATAGTTTGGTTTTTTTAAAATCATAGCATAGAACAAACAGAAAACTGTGATAAACTACAAAACATTACAATGTTATTAGGTAACTTTTATAATTAGCATTATAGGTTTCTTGGGAAAACACACCTGGTGAGTACAGCCTTGTATTTCAATAATTTCTATTACCAGGTTCCAATTTCCTTTCAAGTCAGTGCAGAGGTGGTAGGAAAGGTATCCATGTAAAACAATCTCTAAAAATATGTATTTTGCATTACTGCTGGTGGTGATCCAGTCCACTACAGAGTCAACCTCCCTCAGGTTTCAAGTGCTGTTCTCACAGAAACCTCAAATTTGGATAGTCAAGTGCCAATTAGTTAATAATTCCCACAGAGCACATGGGAAATCTAATCCTCCTCTCTTTTTTCTCACCCTTTAGGTGGCAGCATAGCAGAGGCAAAACTTTATGCTACAGAGGGATTGTTCCGTCCTTATTTGTGCAGTAGTGCAGGCAGCCAACAGAACTTTTGTACTTGGAAAGTCAGCTTTAAGTGTTATCCTAGTGGCAATTCTTTCCAGATCTAGCAAAGCAGAAGTTGTGGGTAATTATGATGAGCCTATTAAGCCTAGTCATGAGTTTAGTTCCATCAGGAAAAGTTTTAGATTATTTTCTCATCTCTTCTATTCCTTTGAGAATAATTAGCAGCATGATAATCTGCTTACCTTAAAAGAGGAATAATAATTATTTTCTAATCCCAATGCAGTGTGTGATTTAAAACAAGGCCATTACACCTTTGAGTGAGTTCTTTTTTTGTTTGTTTGTTTTTTATTAAATTAGAATTAGGATACCCAGAAGTGTAAAATGGGTGATATGGTCTATTAAGTTGTTTTGGGCTGCTTTTCACGAGCACAGCACCACTGAGCTGGCTTGGCTCACTCATATCTAAATAGACTACAGAAAGTTCCAGGGGCTTCCAGGTATGACAGATATGCAATTGCAATTACAAGGATGAGGCCTGAGCCAGATGACTATTCAGGTGTGTGCTTAACATGGTATTACATGGTAACAAGCAGTAGGAGCCTTGCCCTTCTCATTGTCATTGGGGCTGAAGCACAGAGAAGCAAACACCAAGGACACTTCAGAGTCCAAAGTGAATAATCTGCTACATTAACAACAGCCTTCTGTATTTGCTGAAGATACAGAGATACCTTGTAATGTTTATGGCTAGGAATGTCTGCTGTCTAATGCTTCAGCTGCTTCATACACAGTAAAATCAATAATGGTCTTAGACAGTTTTATAGTTTTAAATATTTCAAGTACCCATGGTGGTGCAGGAGCTGCTTTTTCCTGAGGAAAGAATGTGTTCATTTGGGGTCTTAAAAACGAGATGCACTACCAGCTCTTATATCCCTTAGAAGGAAAAAAAGATATACATGCAGAAAAAATTATGGCACTATGTTCCCGTGACTAAAAAGTGAACCAAAATGGCCAATTCCTGAATTTGTTCTTTAACAGTTATTGAGTCACTCTCAGGAATAGTGACAGTTATTGGAGCGCAGTGATTTCTGTGGTGTTCCATAGGAAAGTTCTTATGGTAATTTCTACCATTGGTTACAGAAGGTTTTGAGGCAGTGTTGGCTGCAGGGTTGGTGTGCACATCGAAGGTATTGGAAACAAGACAGTTCTTGAATTACACCTGACATCTTTGTGTCATTTAAGCCTTATTTAATTTTGATGGAATCACAAGAAAAGACTTTTCTCTTTTTCTGGAGCACTAACCAGTAGCTGTCTTAGTTTCTTACATTCTCTGGCAGGAACTTACTGTTTACTCTGGCATTGATAATTACAAGTTACAGCTTGAAGGACACTGTGTGTGTACTAAAATCAAACACTCGCTTACAACAATGACCATGTTTGCATGTAGATCAGAAAAAATAAAGAACTGGTACCACCCTGCTGATATCTAAAGGAAATGTCAATTTCTTGCTCTAAGTGCACCAAAAATAAAGGATGATTTGGAATGAAAAATAAGAGCTATGACTGTATGACACAGATTAGGACAATAAGCAGAAATTTAAACTAGGTTAGAGTAATCAGCGTTACTTGTGCAAACAGGTACTGAAAAAATCCCATTGATTTTTAACACTTTATTTCTCCCGAAGAACTAAATGTCAGTGCTGTGAATGGTAAATATAATTTTTTGTGTTAATACTGGAATAACATTTCTTGTCATGGTTTAATGCCTCGTTTCTGCATCACTAGGGAAGCTGCTTAATATGTGCAGAACAGCAGCAAAATTGTTAATAGAAGAGAAGCAGCTCACAGTGTTATGCTTAAACAAGTGCTATTGATAGAAGGAACAGCGATCCAGCCTTGTAAAGCACCACCTTCTCACCGAGACAGCTTGCTGGCTTTATGTAAATCTTCCCAGAGAAGCAGACCATGAAATATGCTCTCTATAGAATACTTTTGCAGGGGACGGAGTATGTGCTTGGTGAGGAATGGACATCTGAGGCTGTAATGGAGATGCTGCAGCAACTCTTGCTGAACTATTTGTGAAAACTTTAAAAAAGGGCATTTTGTGTCACCCAGCTGGTACTTTAGGCTGCTTTACCTTTCTAAGTTCTGTGTGTGAGGACATAACAGTTTTAGGTTTTAGTGTGTTGGCAAGTCAGGCAATAAAACTGTTTCTTTGGTGTGTTATAGTGTTGTTTTGTATTCACTGACTTGTGTATCATATTTATGTCCTTGTTATTTTAACGTCTGTACACGACTCAGAGAGATCAGAGGTTATATTAAGGCAGTTTGTCTCCTGCAAAAGTTACAAAGCAAAAATGATTACATACTGAAAAACCAGTTGTATCTAATTGCAGGAATAGTGTACTCTCAAAATCAATATCCTTGAAAGAAAAAAAGAATTAAAAGCAATAATAAAATCTATTAGAAGTTAAATTGCTATGATATACTTAGGGCATGTTGCTAAAATGGCTTCCTATCTTTTCAATGGTGCATTGAAAAGTAAGGCAGGATGGATGGATGAGTCATAATATCCACTATTAAGAAATGGTTGGGGCCCACCAATATCCCTGGGTCATTAGGCAGCTTAATGGGAACTAATTCTGGTTCCAGAAAAGGCCTGGCATGCCCCATCCCTTCTCCCAACTGGGTGGAGTATCCATAGCAATGCCTTCTTGGGAGCAGAGTGTAGCTTGGGTTGTGTGTCATCCTTCTTAACATGGATCCTTCTCACATGCAGTGCTTTGCTGGAGGAAGTAAACTTGAAATAAAGCTTTCTGGAGATGAGTTGAATGGCTGCCATGCCTGTAGACATGCACAAGTGAAGTATGTGATGAGAAAGGCAAACTTGAGAGAATGACTGGCATCTGTTCAAACACAGGAGTCCTAATGCTTGGTCAAAGCTTCCATATTTCTACAGCCTGTCAGAAACTGTACCTACCGTAATTCATAATTTTAAAGTATTTATTTAAAGTGTGCAAGAAATTAAAAGAGTAAGAAGTGACAACTATAGCAATTAAAATCCATCCTGCCAACATCACACCCTGTTGTGGTGCGTTTACAATTCTAGTTCTTCCTTTCCTAGATTTCTCCCTGCTACTGACATCTCTATAATTAAACAAAGCTTGAAAACTGTCTCAGAAATAAAAACCTGGAAAAACCCCCAGCAATGTCCCACTCTCCCAGCTTTTGGTACAAACATGTAGAGAATGACAAAACCTACTTAGCACTCTTTTTGTCTCAGCAATCACCTTGGATTGAGGCTGTTTTCTTTTTACACCACAATAAATAAAACTGCATTTAAATAAGAAAGCAAAAATGAGATGAGAATGCATAAAAGAGTAAATTGTGTATGACCCAACCAATGAAGAGTGCAGACAGTACATGTGCTGAATAAAAGTCGAGGTAGTTAGCTCCCTGTGAAAACTAATGCGGTGCTTAGGAATAACTCTTGGGAATGAACAATGGCAGATAAATAGTTGTTTCTGCCATTGCAGTTGAGATTCTTAACCCTCGGAAAAGAAAGACAAATTGCATACAGGATTTCCAAAAGCCTTGATGGAATTATCCTCCTGTTTCCCTTAATATTCCTTGAGGTAATCATCACATAACTCATTTTTAAATGAGCAAAAATCTCTGCTCTTTTTAGAAATAGTTTCTGCGTGAGATACAGAAACCCAAGACTTACAAAACTATTTCTTCCTTTTCATTCTTTACTGCTTTAGAACGGAATGTACATAAAGTGCTTCTCTCCTTCTGCATACTGTGCTATCAAAAAGTTGGAATGTGCTGAGGTGTGAGGAGCATTAGAGTGATATAATTTACAGGATCAACGTGGATCTGTAATTTGCATTCCTGGCTGAGCAGTTCAGAAATAAGAACATCAAATAAGAACAAGTTCAACTCATGTCTGTTTTGCACTATAATGGAAAGGACTGAAAGAAAGAATTGAGATCTAGTTATCCTGTAAGAATTTTCCCTTATGATGCTGCTTCTAACCCAGCTTCTTGTTAAATTACTGCCCTGCAGGTCAGTGATTGTTTTTTGGTGCTTACATAATGGAGTCTCAGTTTCTTGCATTGTTCTGTGTCCATGCAGGATAGAACCAGTGCTTACTGCTGAGTAATGTAATGACCAGTTAATTTTGGATAAATCTTACTGTGAGTAATGTTTTTTTTTTAAAAAATGAAAGGTAGGTTCCAGTCAGCATTATCATCTGAGATGGAATTTGCTTCTATACCTGTTAACAGAGTTGTCTGTTCACTGCACCACTTGAGCATGCAGATTACAGGATGTCTTTAGTAGAGGTCCTGCTGGTTCACAATCAGCTAAGGTACAGTTTGTCCAGAACTCAATTTAGCTTTTAAATAACCCATCATAAATAAAGGAAATAATAGGAAAGCCATATGACTTTCAAGAAATGCTTTCTACATTGCTAGTAAACCTAAAGATATAAAATGGCCTAACTTACAGTAAATGCAATTCGAAATGCTTTCCTTTTTTTGCCATGTCTCCATATATCTACTGCATATGGAAAATACCTTTCTGAGAAAGTCAGGATCAGTCACTTCAGAAAGCACTAAACTCAAAGAGCCTGTTTGTTGTCTATTGAAAATTTTCAGAGAGACTCTTGTTATTGCCTTCAGTGGAAGATAAAAGGCTCTTACTACAAATATGTTATTTAATGAGTTGACTTTTCCAATTTTTAAATAAGTTCACTTTAAAATACTTTAAGAAGTGTCAGAGAATTCACATTGGATAGTATGAAAGAGGCGGGGTGAGTGCATGAAAGAGAATGTGTTTGCACACAAAGAGTGTCAGTTCAAAGCTACCTATGACCTTCCTGTTTAATGAACACAAACCAGGCATGGCTCTGCTTTCTAATTGCACTCAGACCAGCAGCAAGCTGGACTAATGTTATTCTTTATTCTCTGAATGGCCTGATTATGGTGAAAAAGCAGCAAACATTCTGCCAAAGCAGTGTGCTAAGATGAGGAAGGGTAATGGCTGGTTGAAATTACAGTACAAACTGTGTGGCCAGAAGATGCAAAAGAGCCGAAAGAACATTGAGCTTGATGGTGAGCTCCAGGAAAGCTTCCCATCCTGAGTCTTTTTGCAACTATTTTAATCCAGGGTAAACTACCTCTGCTGCTTTTTACAGCTCCATTTTTTTTCCCTAAGAACTACTGATTTTCAGGCATTTTGCCATTTTTTTGAGGGAATTGAAGCTGTTTAGATACCTGAGGTCACACAAGATACCAGCTGTACATTTAGAAGCAGCAAATGCCTCTCCTGATTCTTGTTTCTTACCTGCTTTCTACATCATTACACTATTTTATACCCCTTCTTCATAGGAGTTTTCAGTAAATATTGTCCTTGCACAAGATAAAAGTGAGAACTCCATTCCAAAAGAACATCTTTAAAACACATTAGTCACAGCTCTCCTATAGGAAAAATTAATGTGGAAAAGGCTTGATATGCAAAAAATATTATTTTTGATCAGTCTAAGAGTAGTACTAAATAAACAGCTCATCTCTGTCAATTTGCATATCCACAATTAGCAAGATTTGGCCATTAGGCAGGTAAAATGCAATTTGTAATTATTTTGTTGGGGAAAAGCCTCCTAATTACTGCAGAGTGGTTCTGGGCTTTCAGGGCACTGCTCCTTTCCTGGTGCTGTTCAGTAAACAAGATTTAATTTATCTATTGTATCGTTATGAATTCATGCTGTTTTCTCTGGAATCTTCTGGCACACGACAAACTTTCCAACAATTCTTTCCTGGGAATGTATTTTTGGTGCTTTCTCAGTTTCCATAAAGAATTGTAAGAAATTTTCACTGGCAGCAATATCCTCAAAAGTATTTTTCAGAGCTCGCTTTATTACAACTGTCAGGCAATTGTGCTTTTTGCCAATCATACGAGATAAACTGGCCATGACATTGGCTTCAGACTTGTTTCTGGCATTTGATTAAGAATACTTGAGTTATTTCCTCCGATTTCATTAGAATTCCTTTTTCATCATCCACTTGCTGAATAACCTCAATAAACAGTCAGCCTTCATTCAGCAGGACTGCTGGAAAATTTATTTGATCTTAATTATATGGTACAGGGTTGCACATTTTCTCATGTTTTATGCTCATTGGCCTTTAAAGCAGCATCATAATCACAACATAGACTGGGGTTTGTGAAGTGTTTTGCAAATTTCTCCTGTCTTTAGGATGCTATTATTTCAAAGACAAAATACATGTAAATTGGGATGTTTATATAACTTTCCATTTATTCTGACACACTTTTTAATACAATTACATAAAATAAAGGGGTTTACTGCAAAAGAAATTACTGTTTCTAAGGTATTTGAGAAGTTTACAAAGCTAGATTTGGGCTCTCCATTATTCTGGATATTGTGATCATTCCAAATAATGTCATCATGGAGAGCTTGTGTCTGGAAACCAGCCTTACAGTTCTGATGCATTATTGATAACTTTAATGAAACTGAATGAGGTTTCAAGTTTTAGGATGCTTGTTTACACATGTGTACACAGGAAAATTAATGCAAATGAGCTCTGAAATTATCTTAATTCATTTTATCGTTAGTTTAGGAGTGAAATAAGATAAACTAAATTAAGATAATTTTAATTTTAAATAAGAATAGCTATGTAAGGACTTAGGAAAATGTAATTAATCCACTTCAAAGTTCATACATTTTGCTTAATTCCAATTAACCTTCTGGAGTATCGTCATGTTGGTAAATCCCTGCGAGCAGCCCCTCTCTAACGCAGTCATGTAGAGGAAAAGGAGTGCTCCTGGCATCTCCCTCCAGAATTACAGACCAACTTTCTTCAAGAAGGTTCTTTCTTCTGGGATCTTACTCTGCTTGGTCTGACTAAACAGACTTTCTGAGGAATGTTACAGGATTTCTTTACTTTTCTAAGGAAGGAGAAAATGCTCCAAATGCTGCAGTTTTTACATAAGTGAATGTGAAGAACAAA
Organism: Campylorhamphus procurvoides; assembly: GCA_013396655.1. NCBI lineage: Eukaryota > Metazoa > Chordata > Aves > Passeriformes > Dendrocolaptidae > Campylorhamphus > Campylorhamphus procurvoides. Next base: position 1,617,014 of record WBMV01001237.1, on the reverse strand, counting down.
AGACTGTAAGCATTATCCCAAAGATAAAGATTCTAACTTTTACTGGACTTTTTGCTAGACCCTTAAGCATTTGTATTCCTACAAATGTATCCTTTAATGCGTCTGTGACCACACAGCGACATCATTGGAGTCACACTCTTTTATCAGTGTACCATTAGGGTGTTGGGGCTTTTTTGTTTAGGTCTGTGTTTGTTTTTCCAAATAGTGAGGAGCTGTCTCATCTTTTTCTAGTCACCCATGTCACCTGAGTGCAACCAATACACTCTGTTATCCCTCGTGACTCCCCCACATCCTCCTTGCAAAGAGAGCAGGTTCTGTCTGAACCAAGTGGGGCTTGTGCTGGAAGTTGTGCAGGATTCCCATCCCTCCCAGAGCAGGTGGGAGGTTTTGAGGCAGGTAAATTGTGATGCAAACCCCAGGTAAAGCTGCAATACTTACATAATCGAAATGAGTCCACGTATTGCAAAACATGTAAGGAAACGCTCACACATTTCTGGCTTCTGGCTCAGATTTTGGATCAGAATTGTGGGTTTTTTTCCAACAACTTTGCTCTCTTCACATGGTTTCACTTCCCCAGAGTGATGTTACAAACAGCTTCTCTGTCCCTCCCTTGCTCTAACTGACTGACATTTACCCTTCAATCAGCATTTCCCATTAGCAGCAGCAGATTTCCACCTGCATCTTTGTTTCCCTCCTTGCCATATCCTACATTTATTCGGGATGCTCCAGCTTACAGGCTAATGACCAATTTCTTTTGAGCTGTGTATTTCCTTGGCCGCATTTTCATTTAATCTGTGGCCCTGCCACAAAACTTCTCTGCACCAAAATAGCTTTTCTTTACTATTTTATTGAGCACTCCTCTTCCTTTGAGGCATGCTGTTGTTTCTCTCTTTCCACAGATGTCTTATTCAATACTGCCATCAGCTTTTTCCTGCATGTAGCACCCGACATATTTTGGACTTGTTTTAAAATTCTCTCAAATCTGTGCTCCCTTCTTATTCTTCCCTTGCTTCCATTTATTTTTATATCACTGCATAATATCTTGTCGCTTTCTTCTGGAAAAAAAGAAAATTGACAAAATGAGGTGTTTATCTGTGCCTTCCTCTTGGTTTGACATTCTTTTCTCCATCACAAACATCCTTCATTACAAAGAAGCACAAGTTTCTCATCTACTTCCTTCTCCAGCTGCTCTGCATGTCCCATCACATTTCCTTCTATGTCTTGCACTGTTTTTCAGTTTCCCTTCATTTCCCTTGGCAATAAAAACATGATTAAGCCTTAAGCCTCTCAACCTTTATATTCACCAAACACCTGAAAACTGCTTCTGCTCTTTGTTTTCTGCTGGTTTATGCAGTGTTCTAATTAAGGTTGCCTGGAGCTCTTTTCCTCTCAATCTTACCCCACTCCAGCTTCTGAGCTCAGATAAAACTATTCCTACCAAACTTTTAATCTTCCATTTTTAATTTAAAGCCATCCTCATCTTACCTAATCTATCAGATGCTTTTACCCATCAGCCATGCTCTTTTTTTTTTCTTTTTGGATATCTTATTATTTATTGTGTCTTTTTATTTCATCTTATTATGGAATTAACCTGCATCTGTCTTCCATTTGCCTGTGTTTTGTTCTTTATGAGCAGATACATTTTTATTTCATAATTAGGGCTTCTATTTTTTTTAATATTACAAATAATAAAACTTTATTACTTCATCCAAAGAAGCCAGTAAAGTTTAAGTAAGAAAAGAATCTTGAGAACATCAACAAAAATAACTTCTAGAACTAAAATAGTTAAAATTAAACACGGTATTAGCATCAACACTTTTAAGACATTATGTAAAAGTGGAGAGCTAAGCAACATTTCCAGGCACTAGGTAGCCTTTAGAGTACTGTAAATTAGGGCTGGGCGTAGGGTAATGATCACACCTACCTGGAGGCACTGGGAGCATTTCATCTGCTGCTTACAATGCTACATTATCTTGTTATTATACTGGTGATGTTTCATCACATAAGCAAAAATGGGAGAGGAAAATAAAACTCAATAATTCATCTTGCACTCTATTGTACTGGAAGTCATTCCAAGTAATTATGGTGAATTTTTCAATGAATTTGTAGAAAAACCCGCAAATATTCACCTCTGTCAAAGTCCATATCCAGAAATCCAAGATGTTCAAAACTCTGTGAAATCTGTGAATGTTTCTCACCCAAATACCATAAAATCTGTGCACAACATCATCTTGCTGGGTGAACAAAGTGTTTCTACATCACTCCATGACATGAGAGGAATGAAACGGCTTGTGAAACATCAACTTCTGCTGTTGGGTAGATTAAATTGGTTTAATGAGAGCAACACACTGCAATTCTATGGTTTGCAGTGAAGTAGCATTAGAGCAGAGTTGCAATTTGTAGCTAATCAATGTCAAAATCTGCTGGCACTGTGGTCAATGTATCTTATTTTGTACATATGCACATAAACTTTCAGGTGACCACAGTGTTCAAAACGTTCAGGTTTAGGATAAGGTTTTGAAATAGCATTTCCTGAACCTACACCTGGAAATTTGATCTAGTCTTTAAAAATTTGAAGTAGAACCACCATAGTGAGCAAGGGAAACTGTTGCATATGAATTTTGTGAGCAGAATGACCCAAAATTTACATTAAGAAAGACTATTTTTGCACCTGATATTAGTGCAATAACATTTTTTTTTTTAATTAATACTGTTTACAGGAAAAAAAATAGGTACTGGATCATTTTATCACTGCAAATTCCAAATATGCTGAGGTTTTGGACTTTTATACATGATTTGACCTTTGAGTACAGTAAACTTTGTTCTGGAACATAGAGAAAAAATGTTCTGGGTTTAGTCCGTAATAAATGAGAGGATAACTTAGAAGTAAATTCAGGGCTCGTCAGAGATTCTCTGCAGTGAGAATTAGCATATGAGACTTTTTATATAAAGTTAGAAAAGAAAAACAGCTATGCAATGCATATTCATAAAGCTAAATCCATGAAGCTCACTCCAAAGTGTAGGATTATTGCATTACAGTATTCAACTTTTCAATGAAAATGCCCTTAAACATCAAATAATAATATCTGTATCCTTGATTATTGTCCATATGTGATTCAATAGCAGCTTACTCAGAGTCTAAGATTAAACTCATGAATCTCTAATCTCACATATTGTGGTTTCCATGTGACCTCAGGTAGAAAATAGTTAATAATTTACTTTTTATTTAAAAATAGAAGCTAACAAATTATCTTCTTTCACAACTTATACTGAATTAGATATGAAAACAGAAAAGTCTTTCCCCCAGAAAAAAAATACAGAATCATTGTGATCCAGAAGAATAACAAAAACAATGAAAAAACCCTGTTTTATTGCAAGTGCAATCATGCTGAGCAGACTTTTTACACTTTTGTTGCTTCCAAACTTTATTAAAGAATATTATTATTTTACTGTTTTTCTTCCAAGAAAATCACTGCTATGGCATGAAGATGCAGAAGGAAATCACATGCAGGGACACACATGTTGGGCTGGAAAGGGAGTGTGGGGCAACAAAGCCATGAGAGGTGAGGGGTGAAGTGACTCCCCCAGCAAGGCACCTCCTGGTCCAACCCATCCCAACCCATCTGTGCCATAGGCAAGGGTAAGGATATTGTGGATTATGGGACAAAAGCTGTCTGTGCAAGGTGGGGTAGAGACTTTTCTGACACGATTCCACTTTTGTCTCTATTTGTTATACCCAAACTGCTCCTGAAATGGCTTTTTTAAAGAGCAGTTGGCTCCATACAGGAAAATAGCACACATTGCTGGGAAAAGTGCTGTTTTGGTGAAACATCTAGCTAAGTGTGGTGGTTTCCTGTATAGCAAGGGTCCTGAAGGGCACAAGCAACCCAGGACAGCAGACACTTGGAAAGGTGATGGTACTGGAGATCCCAAACCTCTGAGTACAGATCACAAAAGGCCAGAAATGCTGAGTGATGGAACAGGTTTTGGGGCATAACAGAGAACGTGTGCATGGCAGATTTTTAAATGTCTTGTGGTGAAAAGGGTGTATTGAAAAAAATGATGTGCAGCCTTTAGAAAGCACAGAAACAGAGAAAGGCCAGAAAGAAACCCCCTAACTCTGCTGTTAAGGAAGATGTATCTGCTTATCTGCAGGGGTGGTGTGGGATTTGCTGTTGCACAGATTGCTGCTGCAGATCCAGGAATCCTTTGGAAAGTACACTGGTGAGGAACCTTTCAGTTTGGGGGTCCTTTTGTGCTTGTGGAAGGTTGCACTGTGAGCCAGGGTGTGTGGCTCAGTAAGTTCAGATATCACAGTGACCTTTCTGGGGTCAATGAGCTACCTGGGACATGCTTTGCATAAACTGGTTGGTTGCACTGTGATTCCAGATCTTTCCATCCCACTGCAGCATAAAAACCCAAGCAGAGCTAGATCATCTGCTGATGTAAATCCCTGTGTCGGAGTCTGTGTCAGCTCAGGCTCTGCTACCCGGATTTTATGCAGAGATTTACACATAGCCAGAAGGTTTGCTTTGCAACAGCAGCTCAGGCTTTATTTTATGCTGCTACTTGCAAGAATATGTAAATTGTAGAGGCACCAGACTTTTTTCTTCTTGCCTCCAGATGTACTATTTCAATTTTGATATTGCCAGTTTGTCTAAGCAAGGTTGGATTAGGTCGATACTTCCTGCTATTCCTGAAGCATCCCAGTTTTTCTTGGAGTCTTTTCATTGAATAAATGGCGCCTTAAGTCAATAGTGAGCAAATCACTGTGTTCAGAGACAGTATTGCAGACAGTGTGTCAAACCAGTGTCTCTTTAATTTGAAACTCTTTATGGGCAAGAATCAGCCAAAAAAAAAAGCACTGGAAAAATGTGACTGAAAGAAATTTGCTCTTGAACTATATAAATGTTAAAAAACCTGCTGTGTTTTGGCATATATTCCAGATTCACTAAATTAACTACTTACTTACAAAGAAAAACCTTACACAACTTAAAGTGGAAATTGTAATATTTGTCACAGAAAAAAAAAATTAAAAAATGCTTCCACTTTTTTTGGCTAATATTCTATATTTGCAACCAATTTCTATTTTCATTCTAGTATGATTGGCCTAATATTCTGATAATAACATGAGGGAATTACTCTATTAATTCCTGCATTAAAAAAGGAATAAGATATTATTTCTTATTTCCATCTTATTATAAGATGGAAAAAAGTTTCATAGCTAACCCTTAAATAAGCAAAGAAAAAAGACCACATTCTGAGCCTGTTGTCTAAGTTTTGTTGGGTTGCATGAAAAAATGCTACTTGAGTAGAATTTGCTTTAAATTACGAAATAAAAGTTTGTTTTGTGAAATGTGAAAATTGTATGGAGAGAAATGAAATCAAATAATTTAATTCAGTGTAAAATCATACACAAATTATTGCTGTTAATTAATAATGCTATATCCACATAGCGGGAATGGGAGATGGGGGTTAAAAAAAGGCAAAATGATACAAGAAAATTCAGATGGGGGAATTTTAGTGAGCTTTTTAGAATGAAGAAAGATATTACTGAAGTGACAGAGTTGCACAAAATAATATCTAGGATGTGCACACAGAGCTGTGTTTATGGAGAACTAGCATCCTCTCTGAAATAGAAACCTTTGCCATATTTTAAATAAGTTTGGTTATATAGCAAATCCTAAACTGAATCTCCAAGATCTCCAGCAGACTCTCTAAAATACCTGTTCCTTGTAGCTGAACAGCTGTCCATTTCAGCAGGTTCAGCCATTTGCACAACAATAAGCACTGTTGCCTTGGATTTGGCTAATTAGGGTTACCATGCAGTTCCTGTTCTACAGTGACTCTTTGGCAGGTAAGCCAAGGATAAATCAACACTCATGGTCCTACTGGCTTATGGAAAAGCCTAAATTTGGTGCAGGTCAGAGGGAGGTCAACTCTGGCCAGCACAGAAGCATGCAAACCTTTTCTTGTGCATTTCTCACTGTCTGTGCCACTTGGCTAAAAGATCATCCAATAAGAGTTAATACAGACCTTTGGAAGGAACAAAAGGAGTAGTATTTGCAACCAGGGGATTAGAAGAGAACAGCTCTTAGGAGAATCTGCAGTATTGCAATTAGGAGTACTCTCAACTTTACCCCAAGGATATGTGTTTGTGCTGAGTGAGAGGTCAGTGGTGATTTGGAGCTGAGATGCTTTCCCTTGCAGAGGGAGCCCCAAGGCTGAGGAGCAGCTGAGCTGGCTGCAGAGCTGGGGGCTCCCACTGCAGCACTGTTAAACCTGCTGGAGGTGGCTGAGGAATGGCACAAAGATTCCTTGGCAGTGCTCCAAGACATATGTCAGGGCACACTTCAGAATTGACTAAGTAGTTATTTTAACACACTTTGGTTAGTTCCACTAGTGATGTTGTCACCCATGTCATATTTTAGTACATCGAACACTTATGTTATATAAAATAGTTTTCTAATTCAGTAGCAGGCCTTCGATTCAACTATTGTGCAAGGATTCATGTTTCTGTCAAAGCTGGCCTGTCCTGACAGATACCATTGTGACACGGGGCTGTCAATCTTGAATAATCAGAATATACAGGAGGATATCTCTCAGCTTATGTGGTGCAGCAAAGTCAGTGTACAAGAAAAGAACTGATGTGAGCTCACTGTATATTGTGACAGGATTATGAAGTTATGAAGTAAATAATTGTAAGCAATTATTTTCCTCTGAGAAGGCAGAGGGGCCAAGGGGAAGACTTTAAAAAAAGCTCAGTATTTATTAAATATTTCCTCAGGTCTCAATGACTCACTTAGGACTGGTTTCTAAGTATTTCATAAAAGTTGTCTCAAAGAAACTCATCTGTCAGAAGTTGAGTCCCTTTGCACAGCTAAACAATGAATGCTTTCCAAACTGTGGCAATTCTTTGAACAGCGGTGTTTTATCAACAGCCCCTTCAGGATGAGAGGGATTCTGTGAAATGATCAAAGCATTGTGCCAGTCCCTTTACTACCTAATGATTTTTGTTTCTATTTTTAACAAACCTTTGGTACCTTCCTCCTAAAATAGCAATAGGGCTCTTCACAAATGCAGCATTAAATCTCAGTAATGACATAAGTACTTTGTTCTGACTGTATTCTGTGGCCTGTTATGCAAAAGAGGTTCAATAGTAAATCGAAAGACACCCTGTGGGGTGCACAACTTTTTCCTCCCTGGGGAGAAAGTTCAAATACTGCACAGGTGAAGGAGTCTCATTAAAAGCATTTACCCCCTAATGTCTGGTAGGTAAAACTGCCTAAGTGTCAAGGAGAAAGGACTATTTAGACTGTAGAAAATAGAGCGCTGTCAAAATTATGTTAAGTTCAAGAAACAAAATTAAAAGACAAACAGTAAAAGAGGATGAAAAAATGCGGTTTATAGAAATGTGATGACAATTTTGTTTCCCTTCAGTCTTTACTACTCTCTTGCTGTTATTGCTGTTTTTAAACAGTTCTAAACTACAGTTTGTTCTGAGAAGAGTACATTATAGATACATTTCTGACATCTGGAAGAAACTGTTCCACCTACACTTTTCTGAAAAACAATGAATGGATTAATGGATTAGGACAATGTTACGAATAAACAGAGGAGGAGGACTTATGACTTTTGGGTAGAAAAAAAGCCAAACAAACAAATCAATCTCCTTCCAGAGAATAAAATTTATTTAAATTTTGTGGGGAGAATCTATCCTGATTTGGAATTTGCTGCAGATTTCACAAGCAGTGATCAGTTGTTCTTGCAGTTTCTGTTGATGAATTTGAAGCACTACCAGAATAAAACAGAAGTCTGTTTTTGCTTTTTTAATTTTTCTCCAAAGAAGGAGGAAACAGAAGTTAAAGTATTCCAGTGGAAAAAAGAGTAAGAACTTAAGATTCTGAGAAGGAAGAAAAAAATGAAGTAAAATATAGTATGTAACAAAAAATGTCTCCACTGTCATAAGTCTACTTAATACAATTAAATTATCCCATTGTTCCTACTCTAAAGACAAGAGAAAGACAAACTGAAAAGCACAGTTGGGCGTTACAGGGAATATCAAATATGAGTGCAAGATGATGACGAGCAGGTATTTTCATTCGTGGAAGTGGCAAAAATATCTGGAAGTTGGTTTGTCTCAAATTTGATTTTTAGCAGATAAAGGCAGGCAGTGATAATATGGATAGTCAGAATGCTGGAGGTGTGAGAAACTGAGCCACCACCCCGGCTTGGAACGCTCCCCGTTCCAGTGCTGTCTGTGCTTGGGGATACTTCTATAACACAGGATACACAAAATGTTTCTTTTGCACTTCTCTTGAGTCGTTAGAATGCACTGGAAAGCAGATCAGCTGCTAAAGTGTGTATAAAAAGAAAACATCTATAGATACATTCCACAGGAGCTTTGGCAATAAATTGGTAAAAATGAGTTCTTAATGGTAGGTTATTTTGTGGGATGGAAACTTGCTATATCGTGACCTTGCTGCCAGTAGATACACTGTTCATGCCTGGATGGAGTTTCTGACAAAATCAGCATGTAATCATGAGCATTTTATCAAAAGTTCAGCGAGAGAAGATACAGTCACTCTGAGTTTGACAGGGTCACTTTGAAAATGCATTCAGCGTGCACTCTTGCATACCTGCTGGAGCAATGCTGTTCAATCAAAGACATTGCGAAAAATGGCTCCAGCCCCAGATGCTTCATCTATGGTAATATCTTTGGATCCCATTTCCTTGGGAAGTTAACAAGGCATATTCTAAGGATAGATGCCTTTGGCTAAGGTATATTGAATATCGTATATACAATTTTTCATGAAAATGAGTGAGTCACTTCAAAATTAACATGTAAGTATGCATTTCTTCACTGTTGAGGACCACTATTGCGTGTGTTTCTCAGTACAAAATATACTGAAAAGTGATGGATCTAAGGCTGAATTTAATAAAAAATTTTCCACATATTTTGCTTATTTTCATAACTTGTCACGTTCTTCTGCTGATCAGATACTAATGAATGAACAGATGACTAAAAGCTAAAATTAAATTAGGTTCTAATCTGTCAAATTACCAGTCTGCCTCCTCATGAATTGAGAGAAGAAAGCAGCAGGATCTTGCTAAGAGCATCCAGCTTGAGATCTGCTTGTTCTGGTGTCCCCTGTAAGGCATTTAGGAACGAGAGGAGTTGTAGCTTAGTGGTTTGTATTTACTGCTGAAGGCACCTCTGCTTCCAAAACTAAGTGAATTGATAATTATGTTCTTTTCCCTGAACATGCACTGGTAGCTAAACTATACCAGGGAGCCAAAAGTTACAGGTGCCTCTGGGTCATCTCTTCCCCCATTTAATTCATGGTTAAGGAATGACAGAATGAAGGAATCCAACGTTAATAACAAAATCCCAGAGAAAATTAGATCTGCCACCATTTATAGTCTGGGTTTTTGTGGTTGCTGCTCAGGGCTTGGAGGAATTGCCAAGACCCACCAGCCCAGCATCAGATTTTCAGAGCAAGTCACATTTTCCACACAGGCAAGTTGTGCATGCAAAGGAAACCTGATGTTGGACACATCAGCTTTATTGTGTTTGCCCAGAATGTTTACATGTCACCTACACCACAACTCTAACTGGGACATGCAGACACCCAAACAGCGCTCTGCCAAAACTGTGATGACAGCTACCAATTTGTATGCAGAAAATGTTCCAGAGCTGTGCCATGCTGACAGAACTAGAGACCAATACATATTTTAAGAGCTTTTCCTCGCAGAGTCAGAGAAAACAATGTTGAAAAGTTCTCACCCAGCAAACGTGAAGTCTCAGGCATGAGCCAGGGAGAGGCAAGGTGGAGGCCCAAAGTGGAATTGCTGCTGACAGTGGCTTGCTGATATGTTTATCACAGAAAGATGATCTGATTTTTATACAGCTTGATTTGGCTAAATAATAACTTTCCTGACATTAATGTATAATTATTAAGTTATTTCAGTGATGCTATGATATAAATAAACCCCGAGGCAGGAGCTGTCTGATTTTGGGATGTGCCAGTAAGAGGAAGCAGTATGGACTAATGGCTTCCTTGAGCACCCGTCAGGATATGAAAATTCATCTGCATATCTGTCATTGGATATGTGATAATAGCTCCAAATCTGACATTAAAATTTCATTTTCCCTCTTCTCCAAGATGACATGGCTCGGGATAAAAACTAGTCAGAGCTGTAGAAAATTCTTTTTATGATTTCATTTATGCTTATGCAGTAACAAGTGAGCACTGCTTTCCATAGCTCTACTCTCACATCAGTGTATTATAGTTTATGACCAGCATGTTAAACATCTCCCATACTGAAGGAAATATTGCAATAAAATACTGAAACCACAGAAACATGTAGGTTGGAAAGGATCTCTGGAGTTCATCTGGAGTGAAAATTGAAATGCCACCGGAAAAGCAGCACAACACTGTTCGTAAGTAAAGATTTTATTCTTGATCTTTATTTATATAGGAAACTCAAGAAAAAGCTTGTTCTTCTTCTGAGCAGAATGAGAAAAGTAATAAGTACTTTTGTATGCCACAGGAAAGGCTGTCGTTGCTAGAGCCTGGAAAGGGCAAGGGGTGTGAAGTGCTTTGTGGAGATGCCAGAGTGGTGGATGTCCAGCAGCATCGCTGTTGAATGTGTGTAGGAGTGATACAGGTCGCTCCTTGCTCTGAGCTGCTCTATTGTACCTGTGAGAAAGAATCTAATTCTTAGGCTGGAAATTATGTTTTCCTGGACAAAGACTTGGAGAACAGTGAAACTTTAGTAAAATGTCATCCCTGGTAATGTTATTTATGAAAAGGTGCTTGTGGGGAAGGCAGACCCACGACAGGGAGGTCAGGGAAGGCTGGAATTGTGTGCTTCAAGAAGAAGCATGATAAACGTGTTTATATTTCTACCGGTTCCCTGTATGTGGACAAAATAATTTAAAACTGCTTTCATTTCTTCAGCAGAAATTGAATAAATATTTTATTCTGGTGGTTGGTTATGCTCTCCATGTTAATGATTTGGGGTGGTCACTTCTGAATCAAAAGTAATTTTTTAAGTGCTTCTAGAACAAGCAGGCACTGTGTTTTCTAATCTTATTATTGAGTTTAATTAGTTTAGGTTAAAGGTCATAACATGCCAAATTTAAAGTAAATATAATGTGTAATTGTTTTTAGAGTGGATTCTTCATAAGGATTGTACACTGCAGTTACTACCCAGTCTTATTTACAAATTATTAATTCAATACTAGCATTGCAGCATATACCATTCCCTTTGCTTGACCTTAATTAAGAATGCATCCCTGCTAATTGATTATGGTACTGCTTTCATAGGCATTTCTCCCTAATGGCTATCTCAGGATATTTCCTGCTAATTAATTAGAAAATTTACTTTCTTTCCTAAATTGTCACTACAAGTAAAAACAATCTGAACTTTACCTTTGCACTGTAACACCTGTACGTGTCTTCCTGAAGTTTCAGAGAAGTTGCATACCCTTACTTATGTTTTCTCTTCTTCCTTTTTCAAGATCAGGTCAGCCATATTTTATTCCCAAGAGATCAATTGAGTTACCAAAATCTAATTCACAAAGTGCATTTGTAAGAATGTTTTCCTGCTTTATGAAAACAAGGCCAGACTGGATCAAATCATTTGATCTACATTTGATTCTAAGCTACCAAGGAATAAAAATGGCTGCATTCAGTATTGTAGTAATTTTCTCTCAAGTGTGAAAATTCTCAGGACAGAAAGAGGGTGTGTTAGCTCTGGGCAGGAAGGCAAATCAATCAGGTACGAAGGGGCTGACTCTGTGTCAAATAATGCAACTATGTGCAGATTAAAGAATTATTTCTCAAAAGTTCAAATCTGACATAATATCTGAGTCCCACATTAATGAGACCCAATCTGAATAAGGGAGTGCTCAGATTGGGAGTGCTCCCTGTATTATACACTCTGATATTTGTGTGTGGTAACATTCAATAACACTTTCACCTTGTTTATACTTGCAGATTTACAAAGGTACTATGAAAGTTAGTGCAGCACTGTTAAGAGCACCATTTATCCTCTCATGACCTAGTGTATAATGAAATAAAGACTGCAGGAATAAATAAATGGTTTAGGGGATAGGCCTGGTTTCATAACTATTTCTCACCACTTTGGGTTTGTGCATCTCTGTTTCTGGTACAAAAACTGACAAAAGTGGACTTGTCCCCCTGCATGCAGCAACATCTGTGATTAAGGTCCTAAACCTGAATTTGATCCGAATTTTTCAAGATTTTACAGCTTCCCGTGTGAGACAAATGAGAAGTGACCTAACAACTGATAAAATCCATCAACATAAAGACATATCCCTGGGCACACTGTGCAACAGAATGTGTTTGAGAGCTGATTTTAGCCCTGTTTCTCAGGCAAACTGTTGCACTTCTCAGACCAGCTCAGTAAGGAAGGTGCTCTCACATTTCCAAAATACCGGCACTCTGCTGAACCTCCCTGCAAGGATGGTGTAAGATCAGCTTTTAGACTTTGTAGTGGAGCCCTGAGGATGCACAGAGACCACAGCTGTGGGTGTGTGAATCCACGGAGCCACCAGCTGTTCTCACTGTTCTTCTTTGTGTGGGGGAACTTGCAGGAGAAGCATTGCAGGAGCAGCTGGTAACTCCTTGGATTGTCACGGCAAGACCTGCCAGAACTTCTCTTTCAGCCCCCTTAGTGCTCAGGTTTTGTGTAATCACCCATGTGCAGGCTCTAGTGGTTCCTTCCAACACAAGTTTGAAGATCTCCACGTGTATAATTATGGGGATTGTCAATAGTTGTGACACAGACTAAAAATGTTTGAAGGAAACCATTAGAATAAATTACACAGGGAAGAACCCTTACTTTTCCTTGAAGTTTAAAGGAATTGGAGACAAAGTTCTACCTATCTACTCCTTCAGATCTGTTATTCTGTTGGGCTTGCTTGTATTTCCCATGTAGACCTGGTAAGCTACTACATGCCATAAAACCACACAGAGGTTTTGCATTTTACAATTTAGCCCGTTTGATCAGTTATCTAATGATAATCACTTCCAAGGTGTGCATAGGGGCAAAAATCCACTAAGGATCAGAAGGGAAAGGACATATCCATGTACAGAGAGAAGGTTTTTCCTTATCTGTCAATGGATTGCAATCTGTAAGATGGAAAAGGGAGGTCTACTTTTTTTTTCCTGAATTAATTCCTCTGAAAGATGTCACAGGAATCTTTTTTTTCTTTTTTTTTTTTTTTTTTTGGTGAGAGTCTACAAAAAGGATTGTATTTTTAAAAAACACTTAGATGGTCATAATATGAAAAAAATCAAAGCAAGTGTTTGGCATTCAGCAAATACCTCATTTCTTTGGTAATTTTGTTCAGAACAGACTGTGTCTTCCTGAAAGCACACTGACTTTTTCTCATTTGATTTTTTCTCCTCTCTTGCATTTATCTTTGACATTTAATTTCCAGATGGGTGCTTAGTATGACTGATGCACCTTTTTTTCCCTCTTTTTGTGTGTGTGTGTTTGTGTGTGTAATCCAATCCTCAATTCATTTTCAAGGCTGCAGAAACTTGATGGCTGCCAGTTAAATGCCAGTATTTTCATATATCTATATGTGAAAACCCTAGTTTGATTAATTAATTATTAAATTCAAATGAACACACCAAGAATCACACAACCTAAGTACATTCCTGGGTCTCGTCATGTCTCTCTTATCTGATACATTTTGATTTGTTCTTCATTGACATCACTGTCACCATAGTTACCACCAGGCCAAGTTAGAGAAATGTCTCTGTGAAAACAAAGGAATAAATATGACTGGTGCAGGGTCTGAGATGGCAAAGATTGTCAAATAGTTATGAATGGTAGGCAGAATTGAGATTTTTTGTATTTGGGATGTTACAGAGTTGTCCTGGTCCAAGCTGATGGATGGGGCATTTCCATCAGTATTTGCAGTTTCAGTGTGAAAGAGCCATTACCATGGGCTAGTAATTATTTCATTTGGCTTCAAAAAGCCTGAAGGTGAACGCTTGAGAGGAACAAACCCAGGAGAAAACCTTTCAAAGCATTTTTAACAAGTGAGGGCTGTTTGTTTGTTTATTTGCTTTTAAAAAACAGTCACTCGAAGAGTTGAAGATTAGGAAAACAATTTGGCAATTGAGTAGGCAGAATAAAGTTCAGAGGAAGTGCTGTTGGCAGAAGTTCATTTCATTAAGTTGATTAAGTTCAACATTGTAGAAAACAATAATTTACTTTGCAGTGGGCCAAACCAAATCTGAGCAGAGTTTTTCATGTCTTGTGGAGCTTTACATGGATGGCATGACAGAGGGAGCCAGCATATATATATATATATATATATATATATATATATATATATATATATATATATATATATATATATATATATATATATATATATATATACATACGTCCTTTGGCTTCACTATGCACATTTTCTTCTCTATTTCCCCAAAATAATATTCAATTTTAATATTGTAATTCAGAAGGCTCAGATTCTGTATATGTATATTCTATATATATTTATAGATACCTGTAAATGATATTGCAAGTGAGATAGTAAATAATGGAGTGGCTGTAGTCTTTTGGGTAATGTTATGCAGCATTGATGTCAAATTATCAAAGTTAGTTCACTTTCATAGATAATTCAGCAGTTCCTTTCCAGTCTAGATGAATGAAAAATTAACTATGACATTTTATATCTCTTAAAGTATCTGACTTGAACTTTTTTTTTATCCCTGCTGTATATTTTATATTGATTGGTCCCACTTAACCCTGTATTTTGATGGAGAAGTACTTCCTTTGAAACTGCTATGAATGTCTTGGTATATATTGAGTTCAGCTGTTAAAATGCAAAAAAGAAGTGATTTTTTAAACAATAAGATCCTCTTTTTGAAACCAATGGTTGTACTAGGTGAGATTCTGGACTCTATCAGATGAAGACTGTTCACACCACAAGTGGATGTGGACACAGAATGGCTACATATGTACATTCAGGTTCAGACACTGAAATGGGAAAATAAGCATAAAATTGAAAAATGCTTTTGGTTCCATAAATCAGGCACTTGGAGATTTAAAGGAATATTTCCAGTTGGGTTATTTTTGTCCTTCTACCTTCCTTTTCTAATGTGAGATCCACCTGTGTGATTACCAGTGTTTTACTTAGTGCAGTCTAGTTATGTTCATTTACAGATGCCAGGGATAATCATTCCAAAGTTTTCTGAGTCCCGACCAACCAGCTGATAAGAAGAGAAATAAGATCTTAAAGTAGAAGCTTTTCAGCCCATGAAGAATATGCCTGCAGTGGGCACATATGCTTTTAGGAGTTCCTTTAGGTTTGTATTAAAATTATTTTAAAGTGTGATTATTCTCTAAATTTTAAACTTTAGTCAGTTTTTAACATAAAATTCTCTCATAAATCTGTCCATATCTCTGACTTTTTTTTTAATCTGATGACAATAACCTCTTTAAAAAGGACGATGCTGGTATAGCTTTCCCTTATCAATATTAAAAAAAAATCGTAGTTCTTTGACAACATTATTTCATTCAGTTATAACAAGATATTACAATACAGAAAATGTAAAATATTTTAATAATTTATGTAATTAAAATTTCTTTCCTCATGTTTCCTCTTTATTAAGCCACTAGTTGGACTGGTATAAATGCTTTTTTCAGTCATTTTGGGCATCCAGCTCTTAACAAAGAAAGTTCAAAGTGTAGTGTTTGTATTTAGGTCGTCTATTTTCTTATTTCTTTGATGACTGTATGAATGCAAGGACAATCAAAGCTTCATTGTGCTTGGAGGTGTATGTGAATAACGAGCCAACAATACTGCATTAAATAAGCAGCAGTCATCAGCAATGCTTCACCTTGTCAAACACCTTCTTTGGAAACACATCTGACACGATAAGGGTGTAGTAATGATGGGAAATCCCACACTGATTATTTATTTGTTGTACACTTACCATGTGAAAAATGCTCAGTTGGCTTCGCTTTAAAATGCATAACCCAACATTACCAACTCCCCCAGTCAGAGCTCTTGTGTCAGGTTTCCATGACAGAGCCACAAAGCCCACAGTGACTGGAGTTAAAAATGCTGATAATTGGCTAAATCTGTCATTACGGGGCTTCAGAGATCAGGAGGGGTTTCAAGGCTGCAGAATCGCCCTGTGTGTCACCTGCCCTCGTGGTGGGAGCGCAGGAGTCGGGAACTCACTCAGTTATGAGGCTCAGGAACAGCAATGCAAACAGGACTGCCAGGGCAGGGAAAAATATAGACACATTTAGTGGAAATATGATTATGCTTCTACCTTGAAAACTCTGTGATAGCTTTACAAATTGTTACTGGGAAAAAAAAAACAAACAACTAGAATTCAGCAACAGCCAATTTGCTGTTAACACAATTACAACTCAAATGGCTGAGGAGAATTTCGGGGGGTGACAGGAATCTGATATCCTGCCACAGTAGATTATGCATGGGAATTTCTAACCACAACCCATTAGGAAAAGCCACAGTACTGCTCTTTTGAGTTCCTAGCTGCAATTAGGCAGCAGTGGGATCCTGATGTGTAGCCTTGATGAATAGAAAGCAGCATGGCCTTGGGCGAAAGAAGTGTGTGAGGTGAAGGGATGGCTGGGCAGCAGCGGGGGATGAGCGCTCATTTTGAGCAACACTGCATTGCACCAGAAATGTTTTTTAATGGGAACAGGCACCTCCATTCACCTGGATGTTATGGGAGACTCACTCCCTGACAACATCAGCACTACCAGTCCTGACTTGAGCAAGTAGCAGGGGTGGCTCTTAAACAGCAAGGTGTCAAATTATTCTGTTTAGGGAAGTTTTTCCCCAAGTTAACCTTATAAATAGAGCCAGTAACACAACCAAGTCTTATAGCAAATTTGTTCAGAGGGCTCTTCAGGTTGGTTCCAAAACTGGGGAAGAAGTGAGGAAAACCTTTAGAAAAGTGAGAGGTGATTCAGTTTGCAAAGTTTGCTCTCTAAGTTTTGTGTTTTGTTAACTAAGAGCATTGATTTGTGGTAATTTCTTCCTTGGAAGATGGAGAGAGATTGGGTTGTGCAGCCTCGACTGGGCAGATAAGAATAAACGATCAAGAACTGTCAACATATGAATGTACTTAACTAAGATAAATCAATGAAGGACCTTAGTAAATGTCAAAAGATTCAGACTTGAAACAACTAAATTATCAGGTTACAGACACAAGGTCTCTGCCAGCAGGGTGAGGATAAAATCAAGAATGAGCCAGAAGGCTCTGTATCCTTACCCTCTCGATTTCCACTGCAATTTAAGAGTTCTTAACTCCGTTTTTTGTTTTGTTATTTTAAATAACTGTTGCTCTGTGTGATTCCAAACATCATCTGGTTGCAAAAATAACAAAAGGTTAAAGCCTCTGAAATTATGTAGTATTAAAAAAACCCAAACAAACAAAAACCCAAAACAAAAACAACAAAACCCACAAAACAAAAACAAAACAACAGAAAAACCCAAAACAAACCAAAAAAAGAAACCACAAACCCACAATATTTAGTAAGTATTAAATGTCAAACTACAGAGTCAAAGGGGAACCAACTCATCATCTTTGAGTGAAGAATGGCTGAGGTGGGAATAGTTTGTAGGAGCTGGATCTGACGTTACCCTGGGGAGCACTAGAGATATGGGAAGCTGATCTCATGTTCAATCACCTATTGATGTTGAACCCATCTATTGCTAGAGAAGCACTAATATGCCAAGAGGTGGTGTTGCTGTTACATAATATTGCCTGTTTAGGTGAGTATTTCTGATTAAGTTGGGACAGCTAGTTAAGCAAATCCCAGTGATATGGCTTATTTTTCCATTATTTTTCCATTATCTGCATAGATGCTGTGCTTATGTATCATGTAACCCTGGTAAAACTGCACTGCAGCAGTCAGGACAACACGTATGTATTTATACTCATGTAAGGGATGAATTCCATAAAGTCAACAGTTTTATCACAGCCTTTCACTGCTGATTGAGGCTGGGCTTGAAAGACTCTTGATTTTAAATGTTAAATGTTAATGAGTTTTAAATCAGAACTATTTTGATCACTACAGGTATTTTTAAGACTGAAATGCTTCAGAGGTCAAAATTCCCAATCAGGATCCAAATATAACTAAAACTTCCAAAGATGCAAGAGAAGAGTCCAGAGCAGAGAAAAAAAGCTTACTTAAAAAAACTGTACTTGGAAAATTATCTTAATCATAAATATATTCTTGACATTGTCAAATCAGTGTAAATTTTGGGGTTGACCTTTTGAGTCTGGATTTTATCTGCAAGAATCCAAATTTCTGATGCATTTGGGTCAAAAAAAGAAGTGAAGAAGTAATTTGACTAGATCTACTTATTTAATCAAACAAATTATTAATTAAAGACAGGGTAAGGAGTGAAGGCAGAATTTGTCAAGCTCCCTTCCTGTGAGCAGGAGCAGGCCAAGGTTCAGACGAGCTGTTCTGCTGCACTGAGAGGTTTGGCAAAGAGCTGTTTGCAGGCAGGTTTGAGACAAAATTCTTTTGGGCAATGGTGTGTTTAACCAAATCAGCACTGATCCATCTTCTAAATTTCCACTCAGATGCACAAACCTTCAGTTAAACATGTGTTTGTGCTTTTACAATATGAAAATGTAATTGAAACTGCCAAAAAGTAGCAATATTGTCTTAGAGATGTAGAAGTTACATGAAATGCAAGAAAATGAGACACAGGAAACCTGTTTGAAATCTTAGATTTGTATTCACCCTAAATTTATGATACCTTAAGACTTCTCCTGTGTCAAAACTGACCAGTGAGGAGACAAAAAGGAGGCATATCCCAAGTCCAAGGTTCCTGAAGATGTACTCAAGAGTTTGAAAGAAAGTTCAAATAGTTAGTCCTATCAGAAGCCTTCAATATGCAGGAAGCGTTTATTCTGCAAATATTTTTAAAATCCACCATTCTCAAAAATGCTTTTTTTTCTGTCAACATGGCAAAAATTGAAACTATGTAAAAAAGCCTCATTATCCCATAAACGCAGCTCTGAAAGCCTTGTCAGGCTGCCTATTGAATTAGCAAATACAAAAGTTGAGCAGTGCGATTGATGCTGCCCTGTCAAAGCAGCAGCCAAGAGGATTTAGGTAGCTTTATTAAAGCTGGGTTGTACGGCAAGACTAAGTATTAATTCTTAATATGGCGAACACAAGGTTGGAGCGTGTCTGCTGAGACTGCTTTTTCCTTCTCTTAGATTACCAGATTCAAGCTTACTGTCAAAATGCAGAACAGAGGGTTAGATGGAAAGTACTAACTATATTCCACAAAAAAAAAGCTTTAAAGTTTTAACCTTGTGACAGTGTTAAGACAAGGACCCAAAAACCCACCCTCAAACTCAAAGAAACGGAATGCATGAAATGAGATATAAAGGATGTCTTAGATACTGCCCTCAACTTTTTCGAGTCTTCAAGAAAGAGTGCAAAGAACACAGTCCATTTCCTAACAATTCCACACAAAACAAGGAGGCTGCACTACTTTTTCATGCCAGAGCTTCAGAGAGCTGTGCCCACCACTGCTCCTGCAGCATGAATCCATCAGCATCGGGGTTGAGGCAGCCTCTGCAGTCAGAAAGGTCCCTGTTCCCACACACTATCATTTCCAGGGAAAACAGCCTAGGACTGGTTATGGGTGTTTTCCTCAAGTGGCAGAAAGATTGAGGTTTTTTTGCATTCAGAAGGCTTGAAGTACTTTATTTGTCTACTGCACATTCTGATTAAAGGGGAGTTAACACATTCCTACAAGAAAAAATGGCCATAACAGAAAGAGCAGCATAGTGAACTTGCTCATCATTAACTGCTGCAGAGAGTAAGAACTGAATGGGATAGGAAGAGTTTTCAGTCTTGAAAACATTTCTCAGGCTGTGCTTGTTATGTCTTTATCATGAGTTAAACAGGAAATTCTAACAACTGGAAGAGTCACACTTTTCCATCAATTGCTAGTTTTAATGCCTACATGATTTTGTGTATCCAGAAAGTGATAGGAAACAAAACCAACATTGAAGTACAAGCTTACTGCTCACCACCAGCAACTCTGGGAACTATTAAAGTGTCTGGAAAGATACAACTTTCCAGAATAGAAACTTTATACAAATTTAGAATATCACTCCATTTGTGCAAAATAAAATTATTATTGTGCAGTTTCTCTTGCAGAACTGTAACTCACTAGTTAGAATCCATGTCCTGCTGTAAAGCGTGGTAGTTTCTTCAAATAACTTTGACAAGAAGGACACTCCTGTGAGTGTCCTTCTTGCATTAGACACAGTGTTTGGTGTCCAAATTCCTATGAACTAACCAAAACTGAGACCATCTGCTTAAGCCCTAAGGCAAAGCAGTAACCTCTGAGCTGCTCTTTGACCAGCAGCATATTCCAAAACTCAGCAAACGTGCACAACAGAACTCCAGCTCAGCTCATATAGTTCACAGTTAATTTTTGCCTGACAAACAAGGATACAAATTTGATGAGCTTTAACATACAAGATAATATGAGCAGTCCCATGGTAGGGAACACTACACAAAAAGAGACAGAGAGAAACACGAAAAGCTAATTGCTTTAAATTCTCAGCAGCTGTAATGAAATACAGTAAGAAACATCCCCAAGCATAGTGCATTAGATTCACTTGCACAGAAATCAGGAACTGGTTAAACAAGCAAAACTGAGATTGAGCACTCCCTATCTCAATGGCTCCAATTTCAACTCAATTTTTACAGGAAAATGCATGCTGTTTGCCCAGCATGCACAAATTAAAATTAAGCGACAAATGTTTTATTTTTTCCTTTGTTCATTTCTACTTTACTTTCCAATGAGCAATTTTTCTTGCACAAACACTGAGCAGAGCAAATAACAAGCTCATTGAAAATATGAGTCAAGAACAAGTAGCTGATTTCTTATCTTTGCGCTGCAAATTAGGCATACAACTCTGGTACAGTGTTGTCCTTCTTAAAATGCATCTCTAAGTGTCTGTGAGAACATCTTTATTTCCAAAAGAGGGGGTTTCCTACCAGCTGAAGACATTATTGTAGTTAGCTTTCCACTTCGGTGTTACCCTGGGTTTAGGTTTGAAATGGAAATGGCCATGGAATGATGAGGAGTAGTGCATGGTTTCACTGATACTGAATGGGAGTCAGTGCTCCTTTCTCACTTCTCACACACAGAGAACAAAACCCAAACATCCCCAAACATTCTGCTGCTTGTTTAATTGGAGTAGGAGAATGGACTAAAATATATAAACTGAAAGATTCCAGTGTTAGATTTTTCCATCATAATTTAGGCTGCTGTATACACTGTTAATATTGGCATATCTGCCTGGCATAAAGGCCAATGACCATCAGAGTCTATCCTGATGATACAACATGACCTGAATTTTAGCCTATTTCAGTCGTTCAATATAATAAGTCTCATATTTTTCGCTTCAGAGTTTTAACTCTATCAAGCAATATTTGTTTCTAGCTCATCTGACATGACTGTGTAGCAAGTTTTTGGAAAAATACATAAGAGGCTCTGTAACTCTGCCTAGCAGGAACTACCAGAAACTGCCACTAAAATTAAATATGCACTTATGATTACTTTTGACTCCAGATGATAGATAGCAAAAAAGGTTTTTTGTAACCTGGCATTTATGAAAATGAGGTGTGCTGGATGTCAGGTATGGTTTAGCTCACTCTAGTTGACTGATAACTCCAAGAGAGTAAAGCTGGTGTGTTTCAGTTTTACCATTTTACTTGAAGAAGTCTTAACTAGCATACCAAAAATCTGATTAAAGTCACCTTTCCTTAGGAACTCAATTTGGTGAAAAATTCTGCTAAGATGTTGTAGTTAATTCATTTCCTCTTTTGGACTTGGCAGTCGAAACAGTAGAGATTTATTAAACAAAAAGCTTGTGGGTGCTAATTCTCACACTCCACATCCTTACTGCTGTTGGCTAACATGTTGAATAAAAAAATTATGGTACTTTCCTTTCCAAAAATCACATAATTACTCATTTTTCACTTGAATATCAGGTGTCAATCAAATGTGGGTCTCATAATTGCTGTGATTTCCATTAATAAAAATTATATGCATAACAACATATTGTTTCTAAATTCCTCCTCAGAAAAACAGGATTCTATTTTTTAATTCTCCAGTTTATTTAAAGGTTACATTTTGACTTTAAAGCAAAAATTATATTCTGCCAAATAGAAAGCTCTGTTTGTTATGACTTACACTGAAAGAAAATCTTGCTAATTTTATTCTGACACTTCTCATTCTGTACATGATTTTTGATAAGTTGAATATATTTAGTGCAGACCTACTTCAAATGGTCTTAGCTTGACAGAACAATAAATAAATCAGTAAGTAGAAAACATATTTAATGCTGCTAGCAATTGCTTCCCTTGTAAGGGAAAAAAGAGAAGTGGTTTAAATTTATTTTTTTCCAATATATTACAAAAACAAGAGTTTGCTGGTTTACACTGACACAAACCTGTTTTATCTCACAATATTTACACAAAGTATATTGTATATTGACAAGAACATCTTAACCTTTAATAACCAGAAGAGTTCAATTTTTACATAATTATCCTGAAATGCCAAGAGGTTTGGGGTTGGCTGTGGGGTTTTGATACTGCTTTTTTTAACAGTAATGTCTCTATTAACAGTGAATTTTTAGATTGAGCAATTTCAGTATAGATTTTCAGCAGCTGAAGAACTGAATTTGATATCTGAATTTCTCTGTGACTCTTTTACTGTCCTCATTGCAGAAGCAAATTAGATTTTTCCTCCAAGTAGGATGGATCCAAGGAACCATCCAAGTCGTTCCATACTGCACAGCAGAGCTTTGTCCTGCTCCTGGGGGACAGGTTGGTTCATGTCCTGTGCAGTGACACAGCTCAGGAGCAGCAGTTTGACAAAGCCAGCTGCTTTATAGAGACTCAAGATGTCTTTTTCCATGGCTCACAGACAATGAACTGAACTGGTGGCGTGTTTGACCTGCAATTCTCCACCTGTTCAGCATAAGGTGAACTTTGCAGTGTATAGACTTTAGTCTTATTGAACAGCCACTGGGGGGAAAAGTGAGGAATTATAAGCAGTAGGCCCAAGTCTTACTCTCACTTCAGGAACATTCTCCAGCTATTGCACGTCTGGCATTGAGAAGCTTTCAGCAAAAAAAAAAAAACCCAGACATGCTCAAAACAGGAAAATGTGACTTGCCCATTAATATGTGAAATAAGTGCAATGATTTCTTCTGCCATTCCTTAGACTTGGTGGACAGGTTGATTTGATTTATGCCCATTCCATGCCCAGCAAGCCTAACAAGATCAGCAATTCAGCAGTTCCAGGGGAATGCTGTGTGTGTCCAGCTGTGCACAGGGACTTCCAAGTAAAGTGCAAACCTACCTCTTTGTGCCTTGCAGTAAAGAGCCTTTCAAGAAAGGAATGCCACAAGCCTTTAATTGCCACACAGTGGGAAAGCCATTTTATTACACAATCAATAGGGCAATTGCTTCTGTAATTTACATCCTTTCTGCAGGTTTCACTCACATGAAAAAGCTTTTGCCTTAACGGGAGTTAAGGCCTGGGCTTTCTTAAGATAAATGGTTCATGAAAAGCTCCTGGCAAAACCTAGGCATTGTTTTTGTGGTCCTATCATACCATTAGGTATCAAAAAGGATTGAAAAAAATCCTGAAAATGCTAGTTTATGAAAAACAGTTGTTGGGTGTTTTAGGGTAGAACCGTATTGCACACGGTCTGTGTAAGATGGGTTTGTAGCCAAGACATGGGCTCGGAGGTTGGTTGTGGATTGCAATCAAAGCACAACACGTAGTGGTATCATTGAAAATGAGACAAAAAGTTCTCAAATTTTAAACACATCCATTCTGGTTTTTAATCTTCTCTCAGCTCAGATTTCACAGGGCACAGCCTAGGTCATGACTTGCTTTCGTCCTGACTCAATTATTTTCCTTCCTACAGTAAGCAAGAAAACTAATAAAAGACAACCTGCGACTGCCAGCTTGAAGGGTAACCGTTTAAAAACACATTTTAACAACTTTTCCTAAATGATTCTTGGGGTCTCTGAGCCCAGGGGGATGTTGCCCTGTTACCCAGAGGCTCAGCCCTGCTGGAGCAGGCATGGGGCGTTCATTGCCAGAGCTGCAGGAGCGCTCAGCCCTGGCAGGCAGCAGGGGCTTCACTTGCCACGTCCCCTTCAGTCACTGCTGCTTCTCCTTTCCCGAGGCTGCCAGCAAAAGTGCCAATTAGTAGCAATTGTGATGGTGATTTCTGAAGTGCAGTTTAAAGGATTTCTAACCGGGTTGGAGCTGTTGTCAGTTGACTGACTGGAATAATAATAATAAAAAAAAAGCTCGCTGCTTCACCAGAAGCTTGTTAGACTTTGCTGTGTGATCTGCTATGGATAGCAGAACTGCAACAGCTTCTGCATTCAAAAGAGGGATTTTCCTAAAAGCATCAGTGAGCACTTGGCTGTTTTTTGTGCTCTAAAAAACCCTGAATTTTAAATTCTGTTAAAAACAAAAATAAATGAGGATCTGGAAATAGGAGGAAAAGAAGAAATAAAGTGACCTGCGGGGCATGCATAGCTGTTTCAATACACCAGAATCCCTGAAGTGTAGACTTAGCAAGTGGAAAAAATATTATGCATTTTTTTCATGTAGAGAGTTACTGAGATAGAACCATAAGCACTAAATGGGTTAAAACACAAGGGGCCTGATATACTGCAGCTTTGTGTTGACATTTTATCATAAACATCACAAACTGACACATCCTGACAAGCCATCCAAAGAAATAAACATTTGTTATTTGCATATAATAAAGGAAGGATTGAACTATATATGAACAGCATGAAGCCATTTTCTCAACAATTCATCTTTGTTTGAAATATTTTCTTTCTGGGATCATACATATTTAGCTTCTTTAATTTTTTGTCCCTCCCTAGTTTGATCTTGCAGCCCTGTGAGACCCATTCTCAGGATTAATGCTCTCCCAGGAGCAGCCTCTCTGCAAAGCAAACAGCGCTCTGAAATCCCAGAGCCAGAGGTGTTGGTTGCATCAAATGTCTTCTCTTCTTTTAGCATTCCCAAGAGGCCTTTTTTCACCTTGAAAAAAATTAAATCCCACATACGTGGCCCTGAGTGAGGTGGAGGAGCACGGGCAGGTCCTGCTGTGTGGGACATGGCCAGGAGTCCCGTGTCCTCCTGCCTGCTCCTCTCTGAAGGGCTTCCAACCATCCTCTGAACACTGAGTGGATTTCTCTCACTCCCTGGGACTCTTCCTGAGCTGGTCACCTCTTAGGGCAAGGGGACATGACTGAAGGAACACAAGCCAAACATGAGACACTGTGGGGAAGTCTTCCCCATCGGAGAGAAGGCTTTGGTAAGAACTCCTGGGCTTCATCATCAAGCCCAACTTTTGTGTCCTCCTTTTATCAACATGCCAGTGAAATATGATGGCAGGGAGCAGGGTTTAAAGTCTCTGTCTTTGAAGCAGGGGGTGTGAATCCCTGAGTGCACTCCTGGGTGTCAGCAGGTGCATGAGAACAGTGTCACACAGTGAGTTGTGACCTGATGTGCAGGTGAGAGAATACGGGGGGTGAGAGGAAACAGGGCCTTGGGGTTCATTAAATGTGTGTCGGGTCACTTTGTACTTTGGAATCATTTAAACTGATGCTTAAACAAAGCCAAAGCAACTTGTTTGGGGTGTTTTCAAAGCAGCAATTTGGAAAACCCTAGAGTGTGAGACCTTACACACTCATTGTATTGTGATTTAAGGATATTTATTCAAAAAGAGTTGGGGACCACCACTAAGAGGTAGTTAATGCTCCCAAAATTGTTTTTGTGACTTAAAATACCTATTGCCTGGAATAACTTTTATTCAGATACTAAACCCAGGGTTTTTCTATGTATATCTGTTTTACAGGGAGGTCTAAGCAGATGTAAATCATAAAGAGTTTCACAGAGATTTAGTACAACACTCCTGTTTCCATAAATAAGAGTTAAAACTCCTAATATTGTAATGCAGGTTTTGTACATCCTGAATTATATTCTGGTTATATAAGTGACAAGTGCCTCAGAGGCTGAGGGTGTTCTGAAATTTGCAGTAGCTGTCCTTTGGAGAGAAAGAAGGAACAAGCTCGATTAATTCTGCTAAAAACCAGAGAGACTGTGGGTGTAAAATGAGTAAAAAATGTCTGTAAAATAATAGCTGACCAAAAATACATGGTTTCCCCCACATCTTTTTCTAGTGCACGTTATAGAAGAAAAACCAAAATTACTTGTACTTTTTGATCTGGAAAAAAGGGGGTTGATTTTTATTAAAAAAAAATTTGTTATAAAAGAAAAGTTGATATTAAGGGTTTTTTATTGTAGAGTGAATTTTCAAGCTGAAAGAAATATTATAACTGGACTTGCTCCCAGGGCCTCCACTCCTGGAAGAAGTGGTGTCAGGGCAATTAATAAACCAACTAGTAGTTCTCTGAAGTTTTATTGTTCATATTCATAGGTATAATAACAAATACTTTTGTTGGCTGCAAAATTGTATCCACAGGAAGAGCAAAGAATGTCTGTTGTTGTTTTCCAAGTATGTACAATTTTCAAGTACAGCTTTGTGCACAAACGTGCACACACATGTGTGTATTTATATATAATAGATATATTTTCTTTCATAAAACAATAGCAACTCAAAAATGATTATTTTTAATGTAAAATTATTCATATAAGGATATAATGTGTTCCTTTCTGGATAAACCCTGCCTGAATATATAAATATTTTAAAGTAAATGTCTTTTATTACTACCCCTGTATATACCAAGCACGATCCCTGTGATTAAAGTATGTCATGTATTTTAGGCACAAACAGTTTGCCAAATTCAGAGTTATGATCACAGAACACTTCTGAGTAAACAAAATCAACTCTGTTTCTGGCAACCATATCACATAATGTCTTTCATGTCAGGCTCTGTCTTAAAAATGATTCTCATGACTGCTTGGAGCTATCAAATTCCTTTAATGGTTCTTAAGTTTTCTAATTTCCATGACAGTTCATTCATGGCGTTTGTTTTGTACCAATATTACTCTTTTAATTTGCTATTTTTTATTCTTCAGATACATTTTTTAAAATAAATTTTAATTGTATTTTGGAATTCATTTTATTAAGCAAAGGAGCAAACACCCTTTAGTCTACTTGTTGTAGAGTTCACCATTCACTAGTTGGCCTTAGCAATTCTTCTCTACGCCGATATCAATTTAACTTTATTTTTGTTATTGCTGTTTACAAAAATTGTATAAAACCCTCTAGATAAGGCCCTCATGTATTGACTTAGAGCACGAATCCCTCCTGATATCTGTAGAAAAATACCAAAAAGGCTTATATAGGAAAGCAAAGTACGTTTATCGTTTTCATGCTGATGTTAAGCAGAGAGAGGAGAAGCTGGGGCAGTTCTGCAGAGACCCATTCCCTCCCAGTTAGAAACCCCTCTGTAGTTCCATAAATACATGTCCTGGAAGGAAGAAGGGGAGAGCTGGAAATGGAGGTGGGAAAATTAAGGCATTAAGAAGAAGTTAGTGGGAGTAAATGGGAGTTACTAAGGTGGAAGAATTTCGTGACACAGTCATCCTGTTAATTAGTATTCCAAAGATATTTTCATCTTGTAACTTTTCCCATGAACTGTCCCCCAGGCTGCAATTTCCTGTTATTAGTACACTTAAATTTTAATAGTGTTAAATTTCATTTTGCCATCATTCTCAAGGTCATCTAGTTCTTCCCGTTTGATGTTCTCGTGCCCTTTGAGCTGATGGCTTTCAACTGGCTGCCACCAGAAGAGCCCAACAGCACCTTGTGCTTTTTTATGGAGCCATTAACATTCCTTGGGAAGCCTCCAGCTCACTTGTTCCTTTTCCTTTTGCCATGTACCCTTTCAGCAACCCTTTATCTATTTTTACAATTCTTTTGCTACCGCTTTCTGCAGATTAACTAATAGTTTCCTATATGTGTCAACTGCTTAATATTAAGGTTCAGGTAGGTTAGTTCTACCACATTGCCTTCATCTACAAAATCAGTTATCATTGTGACATCCAAAGGCATGGGTAAACTTAGGCTCTGTGTCATCCCATTCATCATAGACCTCCATGTCTTTACAAGGAAAATAATAACTTTTAGGTTTCTTCCTCCTGTGCTCAAGAGAAAATCATCACAGAAGAACTGAACAGTAACAGACAGTTTATTTCCGTATGTTTGAAGCCTGTTTTAGACACGAAGTGTTTCAAGTGCCTTTTTTTCCTTTGTGGAATTATAATAGTCATGTTTTTATGCACTATACTGAGTCTTGCCTTTCTGACTTGTTTTTCTGAATAATTCAAAGTATACCTGAATTTCTTTCCTTGGGAAAAAACAAACCTCTGACATGAGCATTCAAATACAATAAAATAGAATATTGCAGTGTGCCTGGGAGTGTGGTTTGGGAACGTTTTGATTACCTGATTCATGAGAACAGTCCAGGTATCTAAAGTATAATTCCCTGCATAGAGGAGGAAAATCATATGCACTTTGTTATTGGTGATTTTGGAACAATGGCCATCATTGCAGGAAAAAATGAGATTCTCATGTATATATTTAATCTTAAAGACTGTTATTTCCTGGTTGAACTGGCTCAGCAGGCTATAGAAATCAAGAATCACTACTTCTGGGAGGCAGGGTCGGTGTCCTGCCCCTCTGAAATGTAGTGACTATCAAGATGGTTTGTTCCACTATGAAACCTAATCCTCACTTCTAAGTTCCTGCAGCTGTTTCATACCCAGGTATCTCATACACACAGGAAAGCCAAAAATGCTGTGCTAAAAATATTCAGAGTCAAAATTATAACAGCACATATTTCTCCCACCTAAAACTCTGGGTCTATATGTAAGCAAAGCTAATAAGATTTTGAAATGATGTATAGAATATGGTCTAAATACTTGGGGTTTGTTTTCAGAATGAAGATCTACCATATTTATTGACATTTTTGTTACAAAAATTAACATAGTTATAAGAGGCATACTGTAAGGTGATGGGTTATCATATGTGTTAGGTTAAACACAAAATGTGTGGGGCTTTTTTTCAAAATCTTTTCCTAATGTTCAGCGTGTTTATTTTATTGATACTCTGCTCATCAGCAACTACTGTCATTGCTCATAATCACTGCTCACACCATCTTATGATACAAATTCCTGAGAGAGACTAGTTGGGTTCTGTCCTGAATTGGCAATATTATACAATATAGTAGTAGCTAATTTTTGTTTTGAACAAACTATCTATACACCTGTTAATATTTAATCTGCGAAAATTGCATTTGGGTGTTAACATTCTATTCAGATAAATGGGGGCTGTTCATGCCTTGGTAAGTGCCTTGTTGTTTCATTTTAGTTGGGAACAAATAAGACAGCCATGAATTCTTGTGCAGGAAAGAGTCTACCCTTGAAAACAGAAGAAATAGAAATTTTTAATGAAAATGTTCAAAATCTTACTATAGAAAGCATATCATATAGGAAGTTCTGTAATTCAAAGGCCTCTCTTACTGTTTCGCTTCCAAATTGCATTTCCATAGAAAGCTGATTTTCTTTTTTTTTTGTTGTTGTTGTTTTATACCACTCAAATAATGTTGTGCCATAGGGAAAAGTATTATTTGCATTAATTTGCATTTAGGATTCCAGAGTAATCTGGCTCCTATACAGTGCAATGATAATCTAAACTTTGTGCAGTGTGTTTCTTCAATTACTTTCCAGGGATTGAGATAAAGAAACTATTATCATCTTGCAGAAATTGCCTTTAGGGATTTTATAAAGCTTTCCTCTCTTTGCCCCACAAATATAAAATTAAATATATTTTTTAAAAAAATGCCTTTAATTCATTGGATATATTACTTGAAGTTCTTGCATCTGAACTTCCAAGATATTCAGCACCCCTTTTTAAAGGAGAGGAGGTAGATGTAATGAATGTGAATTACTGTTTGATTTGAGAAAATGCAGTGATTATCCCCTTTGCTGTAGAGTGACTGAACAAGCCTATAAAAATGTAAATTGTAAAATCTTGTCTATTGTCTATGAAAAAGTTTGATTTTATTCTTCCCTGACATGTCTATGGTACCCCAGCCTGTTTTTGTATCTGAGCTGTCAAAGATTTCCATAGATTTGAAAATCTGTCCCCTGTTCCCCATATGAAATGTCATTGTCAGTTTACTCCATGAAAAATGAAGTTTATTTGATGTGGTTGTCATGATACTTGTATAAGCTATGCACCTATCACTTTTTCTGCAAAGGAAAAACTGACATGATGTGTAGTCAGAGTTTTGTCTGCAGTGGCTTTTGCAGAGCAAAACTGCAGTAATGTGTATTTCTTTACGCAGATTAATTTACAGAATACTGAAATATGTAATAGTCTAAAGAAGAAGAGAGTAGATAGAATACCACACACTAGGATTTACTGTCTGGATCGCTCTAGCTGGAAACACTGATTGGCAGCAGTTCTGTTCAATGCATGTTCATTTTTATCTATTGCAAACTTAATTGTCAAATAGTTGTGAGGACAGATTGTAAATATTCAGCCCTAAGCATCTATCTAGATTTCTCAGGCTGTTTGTTTCATTGGGACAAAGGGGTAACAATGGCCATTTAATGAATGATTGCTAATGAGAACTCTCCTGACTTGAGTTAGCACTTTTATGTCCTTTGGTTGTTTTTGGTTTTTTTTTGTTAATTCTTCTACATGTAACAGGTGTATTCATATTGCAATTGGTCTGGGTTCCTTCCCACTGTTGTTGGGGTTTGTCCCTTCCTATTGCATTTTAGGATTGCCTTGTCTGTTTTCCCACTGGGTAGCCCCTCCTATGTTAATCCACCTGTACAGACATTCTCTTACGTTCATACAGAAAGAGAATTTATTATGTATGTTTGATGACTACCTTTGCCAGTTCCTGAGTTCTTTATCCTCTGTGGGACTCCATTTGGCAGTACAGATTTGGGCCTGTCCAAGCCACTGTTTCAGCAGTGTATCCACATGCTGAGGAATGACAATTTCCCCCAGAAACCCTCGAAGTCCAAAATGGCCAGTGTCTTGTTGACTTAATGGCTCGTATCTAGCAAGGCCAGTGCCTGTGCTGCAGCAGTATTGCTGTCTGCAGATGTTTATTTTGTCTTATATATATTAAAGAACAGTATCTCCTAAGTTCATAGAACACCTTAATTCAGGTCTCTGAGCGTGGCTGTGTCTCTTGTACAGCTGTTTTCACTGTCCTTAGTTACAGCCTGGCCCAAATCACCTGTCATGAGCAAGAGCAAAACCAGCTATTTAATGAGCCATGGAGTAGCCAAGAAGCAAATCCCACACTGACAGTAGTCCAGGTATAAACTTCCTCATGGATGTTTACAAGTTATCATGAATGAAGTGAGATTTGGTGTTTTAATTAAATACCTTTCCCACGTTAGGAAGCCCAATTTAAAGTATGAATGTAAGTTATGGCCTGCACTGACCTGCTATGCTGCATCCTGATAAATTGAGGCATCGATTAAGTGAATATTTTGGTCTGTTGGACTTGCCTGAGAAGGAGTAATAAATGTAAAAGAAATACAATTTGCAAGTCTAGCTGGATTATATATTATTAATAATAGCCTCCAAGACATATCAGGCACTGTAGAAAAATGTAACATTGGCTGTGATGCCAAAGGACTTACACAGAAAGAAAACCAGGCAGATAAGAAGCAAGGATGTGACTAGAAATCTGTAGTATTTCCTTTCAATCATTGTAACTTCCTTCAATTAAAAAAAAATCTGTTTCCTGTACTTCTTTCCACCTTTTCTAGTTTAATTTATTTTATAATGCAGCTCTCACTCACTACAGCACTTCAGGCCTGATTTTTTATGCTGTTATTTGCACTTATATGTTCCCTGTTAACGTTGCATTTGAGGCCTCCTGAATCCTCCTGAACCTCATAAAGCAATTTTGAGATCAAAATTTCTGATGGGGGAGAAGCAAAGGGAATGAATAGTAAGGGGATCCAGAAGGTACAAATAACTCGAAGGGGATGTCAGATGTAGGACAGATGTGGCCCCACCTGTAGGGTGGCCTGGTCTCCCCCTACTGCCTGTCATGTTTTTGCCTTATTTCCCTCTGGTCAGTCTAACTGCAAAGTTCTTAACTGACTTTTAGCCTAGGACACATCCCAAGAAAACAATATCCACTTTAATTTTTTTTGCAGCAGCAGCCTAGTCAGGTCTCCATTTTTGTTCATTGAACTCTCCCAATAGAAGGGAGAGATTTAACTTCTGAGACACAGTGTTGTAAAGCTGGGGTATGGGATCATGGAAGATGTGGAGAGGATTGATCCATATTTTCTAAACTCTTCAAGGAGGAAGGGCACAGAAATGGAAAGCTGGCCTGTTCAAAACCAGCACAGAGAGATTGTTTTTCTCTTGGGGCTAATGATTAATCTGCATCACTCACTGCCATATGGTATCCTGAACTGAACATTAATAAGAATAAAATAACGCTCTACTTGAAATGATTAGTATTTAAATTATGTCAGAGTATTGAAAGGATTACAGATCTTCATGCTTCCTTGCATAAATGGTCTTGTGGCACATGTGGCAAAAAGTACACTTTTCACAGGGTAGATTTGTCTCCTAAATGAAGAGTTTTGGGTTTTTTCCTGTAAAATGTCACTGTTCAAGACAGGATTTGGGATTAGATGGATGACTGCTTTGATCCGTGCTGGCCATTCCTCTTGACACTCTACTCAAGGAGTTCTAGGACTAACACGTGTGGCCTTGAAGATTTTTGATCATCTGTCTGCCTTGGGAGATGGAGGGTTTGCTCCATGGTCTGCCAAAGTGGTGTGATGTGTTGAGATTTTCAGTCAAGCTTTAGGCAGCAGTGAAGTTTAGTGACTCCTGCTCAGGAGTAGTCAATAGTAATGGCAATGCTAAGGAGCCATTAGCTCTGTTGGAGTAACCTGTGCTACTGTAATTAAGAGGGTATCAGGAAGTGTATGAAAGATTATTTTATTATCTATTAAAGATTTCACCTCTTTTTTTTACCCCTCTGAAGCAGTCAGCAAAAAAAAAATGCCCTTATTTAGATTGAGAAAGATTTGAGAGAGGAAAAAGTAGATGTCTGAAGTTATTCCCCAAATGCTTCCATTTTACATCTCTTTGGAAGTGTTGTTGTTATTGTTAACGAAGGTCAGCATGCCTTTGACAAGTCGATAATGCCATAAATTGGGCTATTAATTTGGGTGAAAATACTATATTGAATTAGTGCATATTTGAGGAATTGCACAGTAAGTAACGAAACAATAGCATTGTGTTATCTCATCTAGAAGGGACTGATTTTATTTTGATTAACCACAGGAAATAGTGACAGTGAATGCTTGTACACTCTCCCTATCCCTCTCCCTCTTCTTTTTACTCCAAACACTACATGGTCCTTCTTTCAGGACACCTTCACAGCACATATGGCATGCAAAGTCTCCAGCCCTTGGGGTGTGGTAGTTAATAGTTCCTAACTGTGCCCATCCTGGCTCTGGATCTTTTGGCTGAAGTTTCTGAAGCTCCTACTGTATAAATTTAGTTTCTCTAATGCTCACTTGAAAAATGTAACCCAAAGAGTCGTCTCATAGAGGAGAATATGATTGCTTAAATTCAACAGCAATACCTTGTATTTTTGGGAAGCCTTAAATTTGGATCGTAGTTATTGTGGATCCGTGACACTGCATAGAGGAACAGTTTACTCTGAAACCAGTAGGCTGCAAGGAGCTCTACAAATATTTGGACATATCCTCTACCACAACAGATGATGAACCAGAAACTCTCGTTGTTAAAACTGCCATTAATGCTGAAACACCCTGGGTGTACAAGCATCTATGACTCTACTAAAATTATCTCTTCCAGTTAGTGACAGGTGAAGATTTTTGTGGGATGGAAGGAATGATGAAGTCAGTGCCTTCACATTTTAAAAATTGAGTAAAAAACACTATTCTTTCTTCACCTGGCTGCATATAAGAAATCCCACTGAGCTCTCTTCTCATGTGTGCATCAGTGGCTATGCCTGCATGGGTTTTTTCTTTTTATTTTGAAGTAGTTTCTTTGTTTTAATCCAATTTGGGGAGCGATCTTTTGCCTGTTTAATAGAGGATAGAACCACATCCACACAACCCCCATTTTCTAAGGCAGTCTGGTGCAGTCCACAAGGCTCTCCCAGCTGTCCTTGGCTTGGGCAATTGTCCTATAAATGCTCATGTCCCTGGAGTCTTGAACCCAGTGAACATAGCAGGACTAATCCTTTCCATGGGACCTTTCCAGCTCTCATTATAGAACCTTAATGAAGACTTGGGAGCTTTTTTATCTTGACCAGGCTTTTTAAGGGCTCTAAGCCAGAAGCACAAAGCTGTTACATTCCTGAGAGTAGTCAAGGAGTCCTGGTAAGGCTGGGATCCTTAGAGACACACTGTCACAAGGTCACACATCTCACTCAATGTTGTAACTCCAAAACATTCATTTTCTATCAATCATTTAGTATATTTTATTTTATTATTAAATAATATGTCTAGCATGATTCAGAGAGCACTGTAAATGTATTTTTGTACCAGGCCAGTAGGGTGTGTGAGGCATGGAGATGGCATTTGAGGGTTCTGAAAGCCCATTCTGAAGACTGAGCTGGGAGGAGTGATGCCTGGTGCATCCTCTGCCATAGCACTCAAACAGCAGTCCCAGATTTCATCTAGTGGGACTGAGTTTCCAGTCCAAAAGAGATTTTGTGAGTTAGCATGTGCACAGTGTGGAGAGGAAACTCAGAGCAAGATCCAAGAGTGATCCCTGGTGACAGAATTAGCTGCTCTTCTCTTGTTCAACTGTATACAAATCGCAATGTCACTTAATTGATCCAATAATTTTAGCGCTTTTCCCTTTGTTTGTTTAATTCAACAAAGCCCTTCCACTGACTTTCAGTAGATTTTTTATTGAACTCTCAGGCAAACACAGTGAAATAATTGTGACTACTAGAGGAGCTAAGGTTGAAAAAAAAGCTTTTAATTTTACATTACTTTCCAAACACTCAGGGGCTCAGATTCAATAAAAACACCAGTGCTTTTGAATTTTGTTGTTGTTCTGGGTACTGTATTAAATTATGTATTAATTTAATAAATGCTCTATTGAAAGATGATCCCCACTTATGTATGTTTAACAGTGAAGCTTTATTTCCATGTTATTAAGAGGTGTAAAAAAAGAGAAAACCCAAACCTTTTGATTGGAGATGGTTATAATAGACCCATAATTAGAATGCATAACTTTGACCTTTTGTTTTCCAGTGTCTGAATAGGTAGTAAGAATTGGCCAGCTTTGGTAGGCTGGCAGCTAACCCAAAGTATTCTTTCTGAGTGGCAGAGGAGGGATAGGAGTGGAAAGGGAGACGAGATGCCTGTATTATCTCTGAAGTACAATCAGATTGCTGTTTTAGTTTGTGTTACTGTTAGCAAATCACAGTCTGATTGTTTAAATGCATCTGTGTTTGAGAAGACCTGTAACTAGGGGGCATTATAAGAAGTGCATAATTGTAAAAGAAAAATCTTTCCTTTTGTTTAAAAAAGAAAAAAAGAGAACTTTTAATTATTGCAAAGAAATGTTCTTGTTGCCTCTTTCAAATATGCAGGGAACATGGTATGGTTCATGGATCTCTTCAAAAGTGGATAGTCATTAAAGTCTTGAATGTAAGACTTCAGAATGATTCAGTAATGTGAGATTCAAATGTACAGGCTGTTCTAATAATAATTTATGGGAAGAAGCAAGCATCAGTAAAGGATTCTAAACTGTTGTTTTCTGTTTAAGAAAGTTTCTTTAAAACAAAAAAAGGAGCTGTAAAAAATTCTGTACCTCATTTAAAGCAAACAGCCATTAATAAAATAAATCCTAATTTCGGTTTCTGGAAAGAAGTTCCTGTATAACCTTGAAAGAAGTAGATTACCTTTTTTAAATTTGCATCCAAGATACTCTAATATCTGATGTATAATTTCAGTACTACTATGTGTTACTTCTCAGGCCCTTGTGAAGGTAAATATCTTAAGCTTGTTAAAAACCAAAGTATGTACCTTTACTCACAATGCGGATTTAAATTCATTCCATGCTGTAGAGTCTCCCGTTAACTACAGTCTTGATATGAAAAGAATTGAGCTGCTTTGTGTTCTACAATTAATTTCTACTATTGCCATTATTTATTTTACAAATGGCTAGATTAAAAATACTGCATTACTCATAAAGTATAATTACATCATTTATGCTGTTCTCAGTGATTTCTTTTACAATTTAGGCAGGCATCTCAAAAGGAAAATTTTCACTAGAGGGAACAACCTGTAGGTATTAGTGATTATGCATTTAAATCACTGTGTGGGGGTGTGGAATGTGTAGAATTCTGTGAGAATAGTAAATGACTGTGAACATTCATTTGCAGTGCCTTTCCAATTGCTGTGAGCCCCACTCCTCTGCTGGCTCAGACCCTTCCTGAGCCTCCAGTTAGGACGGGCTGGGACAGTGGAACCACCTCCTTGGCCACTGGTGGGGCTAATGGTCTTTTGAACAGGGCTCACTGCAGTGTTCTTATAGACCAAGGTTAAGGGGATTCTCTGCGGGAGAATTCTTTGACACTGGGGTGTGTTAGCATTATAAATACATTAGGCAACTTGTAAAACTTACCTTGAACTGATAGGACAGAGTGTACAGAAATGGAGTGCTCACCTTGTACGAATCTTGCCCAAAACTTTGCAAACTTTCTGGGTCTCCTGTTCATCGTTCCCCCTTATTTACACTAACACATTTCCTTACTGGAAGTGCTTAGTTGTGACTGCAGAGTAGCTCCTGCATGGGCATATTTAGGTCATGCATGGGCAAATTTAGGTGTAGTAGAAAGCTGACCCAAGCAATACAGCCCTGGGTCTGAACTAATTGCCAGGGTTTCTCAGAGGAGGTGTGTAGGCAGGTCAGCAGTTCCCAAGTGAACACTTGAAGCATTTGTTTGTGCACACCAGATCTAAGGCAAATATCTGCATACTCTTCTTCTCTGTGGATACATTAGATGGGAGATGAGGCACCTTATTCAGAATATATTGCATCAACCCATTTTTTATTCACTTTCCTGGCAACCTCCCAAGGAAACAAGACATATCAAAATTAAAACAGCAGCAAAGAAAAATCAGTAACTGAGGTGAAGTTGAGAGAAGCAAAAGTGACAGCAGTTATATGAAGAAGCACTGGCTCTTGAAGTTAAGCTGCTCTGTCACATACCATCAATTGGACTATTATCTGGCACAGGAGGACTGTAATAAATTGTCAGATTTTCTTCTTAGCTGAAATGATGGGATGGAAATTGTGCTGTGTATTTTTGGACAGGCATGGGGGGAAAATGCCAGCATGTAGCTGATTTCCTCACATGCCAGACCTGCCATGATGCACAGACCCAATTTCCCAAATGCAGCTCTTGGAAATCTAGTATGATAAGGACTGGGATGGTTAAAAAAGAAATCCTATCACTTCTCTGGGAAAATAAGGTCAAGGAGGAGAAAAGTCACTAATGAGGGAAAAAACTACTTATATATACTTGTATATATTTAAAACAAAAAATTGTTTCAGATCTTTTTTTTCTCCTCAGAGAAAATGATGAGAAATTCAGGCTTTTGTATATCAGTGTCTGGCTCTGTGCTATTTTCATTTGAAATAAACTCTTACAGAATTATGGTAAGAGAATATGGTTTCTGTAATAGCTGAATTTTATGATCATTGGTTTTGTGTGGGTCAGGATATGGAAAAGATGTTATTAAATCTGGAAATCATTTGGGGGGAGGGGTTTATGATATGATTTACCTGTGATTGGAAAGCACCTGGTAATAGTGATGGTATGATCAGTAGATAAAAGTACTCTTTCAAAATAAATTCTCAGGAGCAGAACTTTTTCGGTAGAATTACTGTAGGACTAATATCTGTGTGATAATAGGTAGTTGATACCCGCTTTAAAAGCCTTGGTTGAATTATAACATAACTGCTGTAGACAATAACCTTGAATTATTTTGCATGGCCATCATGCTAACTCATTGCTAAGACTTAAGGATTTGAAGGGGGTGTGGATTTTCTGAGATATTTATGATATTGTAAAGAAGTTCTTATTTGACAACTACTCTACATCGACAGAAATAGCCTAATAATAGGTTGAAATTCTAAGGGAGTAACTTTAGAAGCCATTAAGGCTTGCCAGCTTTGTTCCTCTACTTCATTATGACCATTAGCTGGGCATTCACCTTTTCCCCTGTTTTCCAGTAAGCTGCAGCAGTATTTTGGTTGTGCAAAAGCACACAATTATGAGCTTTTCAGAGAGCTTGGGGAAGTTCAGACAGTGAATCAAATGTACACAGCCGAAGAGAAAGGGAAAACATATTTACTGCATTCAGCTTTCCTTTTGTGAGTCTTGGCAAGGCATTTAATGTGGAAGGTCCAAGCTATGAACTATGGCAAGGACTATCTCGGTGTGCTTTGTGAAGTATTCTGTGTTTATATTTCCATTATTTGACAGGGTCATAAAACGTGCATGTTGTATTTAGATCTTCTCTGCTGGCAAAAAGGAATTGTTGTGTATCAGTATTTCTATATCAGTTCAAAGGTCTTGGTAGTAAATTCTGAAATAAGCTTCATTCCACCAAAAAAAGGACTTTTAATTTTATGGAATCAATAAAAAGTTGCTTGAGCACATTGAATTTTAAGAAAGAGTGGAACAACTAGACAGGGTAGCAGAAGCCAGTGGAAAACATGTCATGGACTGGCTCAATGAGAAATATGAAAACTGTAAAAGGATCAGCAAGTCTGACAGAATGCTGGGAAACTGAAGGCAGAGCTGAGAATCATGCAGTGGTGAAAAATCCATTATTTACTTGCATTATTCCACTGCCATCAGAAACTGAGCCAAAAGTGGAGGTGCAAGAGCATATCGAAGAAGTGTAAAAAATCATCAGGCACAGACTATATTGATCAATGAATCCTGGAGGAATGCACTAACCTGAGCAAGCTGTTAACAAAAGGGTGTAGTTTGCATCTAAATAACCAAGGGTGGAAGGAAGGAGGGAGCAGCTGCTGTATCCAGTTTTTACACCATGCTAGAAATGATCCCAGGATAATTTCAAAATAAGAAAACTTACTGGCAAAATGTTTCAAAAGATCTAAAACCTCACATTGATGTGAAAAGAATTGTAAAAAACTAAATTATGCCAGCATAGCTTCTGTAATAGGACTTTTTCCTATCCTGCCTCTTTAGGATTTCTTGTTTGTTGATTAAATAAGAAATACACCAGAACCTGTTGGAATAATTCCTTGGAATATTAAAAGATTAAAGTCTCTGACAGATTAATAGAAAAGAATTTGTCACGGATTGTCAGGTAAATTATTGCTTTGGATTAGAAACTTGATAAGACGCTAAAAACAGGATAAGAATAAGCAAACAATTTAGAACAGTGTTGCCTCAAGGTTCCACTCTGCTGCAATAAAAAAGACTTAAAGAAGTTCCAAACTGATTGATGGCACATGGGAAAATACATTAGTGAATGTCAGAGAGGTCCAAGGCTTTTCAAAGATTTGATCACAGCTGAGAAACTTTAGTTTCACTTTTTTATACTAACAGGTACTTTAATTGTTTATAGATGGTACATCCTATAAAGTATTGTGACAATATGTGTTTAAATCCTACTCAATTTTGTAAATATACCTTGCTACTTTTCTATGTTTTCTTTTAATACTGGCAAGTAAGGCTTCAGTGGAATATTCACATAGTTCCATCATTTGGGTGCAAAATTCCTTAGTGTCATGTCAAACACCATGATTTAACTTAAACCCAATACTTCTTTAAGAAAAACTTGGATTATTCTATGAGCTGTTGCTATTACAATTGATTTTTTTTGGTGCTTTCGGTGTGGGTATATATCTTCATTTTGTGACTGAAGCAGTGGGCAACAAATCTTTACAAGCCTTTACAAAGCTCACCAACCATGAAACGGATTTCACGTACCATCTGCTGTGTGAAGGACACATTAAAGTAGTCCCCCATTTCTCCAAAGCATCAGCACATTCATGCAAATCCCTATTCTCCTACCTGTACTTCTGAAAGTGATGGAGTGTACTGTCTGCACAGTTCATTGAGTCACATTTGAACTGTGCAGTCTCATTCACAGAGACACTCCATAGGTGGATAGCACAGAAAATGCAGCACACACAGATGTATTCAGCATTTTCATTTGCAGCAGGGGTAGTCAACTCCTTAATATGGATAATTACTCTGAGAATTCATTTTAGCCAAAGTCCCATTAAGGGTATAACAAAATTTTATAAAAGCAGTTAAAACTTCTGGAGAAGGGTAAACTCATGACATTCAATGCTGAATTAATAGCAGTTCCTCAAAGAATTAATCCGTTATTTGTCACAGTTGAAGTTACTGTGTTGAAAGTCTATTTGAAGAGTGAGACAAAAACCAAAGAAAAATGAAAATGCATAAGTAATGAGTTCAGGGTTTTGTTTTTTTTTTTGCTTGTGTTGCTGATTGAACCAAACAATTTAACCTACTTAAATCAAGTGTAAAGACTTCTCATCCAAATGGATTACAATTACTGTTGTACACCAAAGAAATGTTTCAGGTGACAGAATCTAGTGGTGCACCAACATCTGTAAATTACCACCTTGCTGCAGGTTTCTACCTGTCATATCGTAGCAAGATGATCTGGGCTTAAAAGAGCTAGCACATGGAAAGATTTCTTGACAATCAATGTTTATTGCTGTTATTGTAATGCTCAACCCCCCTCCCCCCCCCAATATTATTAATTGTTGACAGAAAAGTGGTAGTCAGCAAAATCCCCAAAATATGAAACTGTTCATCACAATGAGCAAAACACAGCAGCTGCCTGGAGACACTTCAGGCCTTTAGAAACAGAACAGCAGGCAGTCTGCAATATATCACTGCTGAAACCCTGTGTATAGGCCAAGTAGCCTTTGAGTAGATTTTAGCACTAATTTACATGTACTGCTTATATTCTACTTTGATATTCATGTGCACATTCCATACAGTTACAGCATTTAAGACATGCCATTCCCAAAAGTGGTCCTGAGAGTCCAGACATTTCCACTTCCATATGACAAGAAATCCAAGCCTAAGCTTTGCTCTGTGGGTTCTGTGCTGTTAAAATATGTACTTGGAATGGGACTTTGATTCAGGCAAGTTTTTTTTGCAGATATATCTGTTTGATTGCTTTACTCAGGACTTTTATTTTGCAGGAAAATAACTCCTTACTTAAAGGGAATAAAGAAGGTGCCTCCTGTGTAAAACGGTCTCTTTACTCTCTTGTAGGGTTTTTATCTTTTTTG
Organism: Campylorhamphus procurvoides; assembly: GCA_013396655.1. Taxonomy (NCBI): domain Eukaryota; kingdom Metazoa; phylum Chordata; class Aves; order Passeriformes; family Dendrocolaptidae; genus Campylorhamphus; species Campylorhamphus procurvoides. The sequence goes on along the minus strand of WBMV01001237.1, from coordinate 1,575,540 downwards.
TTGAGTAGTGAAGTCAGTTTAAAAGAAATTAAATTCCGTATCTGGAATGCCTGGGTTTACTACAGATTGAATTGGGAAGTTTCACTGTTTGAAGAAGTTTTCTCTTTTATTCACATCTTGCCGCTCAGAGCTATCTCCATCATGTCATAAAAGAAAACAAGTATGTAACAGAATGAAGTAAAAGAGGCAGATTTTTATAAGTGTTAGCTGGGGGGCTTTCTTGTCCTTCAACATTGATTTTTACTAAATGCCATAGGCATAATTCTATTCATTCTTGGGAAGTGATTCCCTAAACTGCAGTATAAAACTTGGCTTATCACCTTAAAGACAATCTCAGTCATTCTGGAAATCTCATAAGGTAGTCTCACAGGAAAAGTTCCTTTCATTTGCTTACTCTGGTTGAGTTTCTCTTATCATGCTATCCAAAGGCAGCTTGCTCAGTTTTATTCATTCTTGCCACTGTTCCACTCATAAATAAGCTTTAAAAAGACTCCAGTGCCTCAACTGTAACATTGTAAACTTTATTTTAAAATTATAACAAAGGGCGGAGGATAAAAAGTTTTATGATCTAGTCCAAATTTTGAAATAATGCCTATCTCTCCCAAATCAATGTTTTCTTAACTGCAGATTAAAAGGAAAAAGTAGTTTTTGATTTTTAAAGCTATCCAGGAGTCATTTCAAGATTCATTAAATAAGCTATGTCAGTTAAATTTTACAGCAGGCTGTTACTTTCTCCCCATATATAGAATGGACTTTTAAAGAAAGAAGAATTCTAGTTAGTGTATAATACTGGAAGGGAATTCAGCACAATCCCCATTCACAGTGTGAGTTGTTAGTGACAACGTCCTGTGCTTCCATCATTTGTCCTACCCGAATATAGTCTTAGTGTTAGTTTATAAAGATTTGAAGTCTACAGCCAGGAAAACACCAGAAAAATTAGAGGAATAGCAGATTAATCTCTCCTTGGCTGTGTAAACATAATTCTGTATATTGAATTGAGGGGTTGCTAATCCCTTGCAATCATGTTTCTTCCAATTAAGTTGCAGGGCTTTAAATACTTTCAATCACAGGAGGCTGAAGAAGCAAGTGCAATGTCAGGAAGGAGAGGAGGGTGGTAATCCTGAATGAAACTAATTTTATTAGGAGAGAAAGCAAGCAGCAAACAGAAGTTCTGAAGTGGAGAAGTTCAGAAAATAAAAGATTCTGCAAAATGCTCTGACCCCCTAGGGAAGTGAAGAAATAAAACTGGGATTTTCAGCTTGATTAAAGTTTGATTTATGAGCTGCTTTTTGTTAACAGCAGTGGAACAGGAGGAGGAGAAAAAGGATTTAACTTGTAAGGAAGAAAATTCTTTTGGAAATTGCCTTCAAGTTCATGGAGCTTAAAAAAATGGGACAAATGGAATTGTTTCCTAAGTCCTTCCCTTTTCCCCTCTGCTCTGCTTTCTGCTTCCCCCCAATCCATAGCTAGTAAAAAATTATGAATAATAGTGAAGTGATCCAAAAACATGGCAGGTGAGTAGTTTGATATTTTATTTTGATATTCAAGGGCAAATAGCTTCATACTGGGGCAAATCTGTGTTTATATTGTGTACACTCTTACATGGGTGCCACTAAAAGGCTTCAGGACATGACCAGCCTCATTTCTCCCCGTGGTGATCTCTTGCACAGAGGTTATTTATTATTGCACAGAGGAGATCAGAAGGTGGATAAAAGTTGCAAGAAGTGCAAAAGGGTGAAGTCTTTCACAAATGGATTTAAGATGAGGGAAATGTAAAATAATGAAGAGTCTCTAAGGGTGTTTTTCCTGCTGGGAAGGAGCATATATAAAGTTAGGATTGGGAGGGAGTGGTTGGTGGTCCAGCTTTCTTCTTGTTCTGTGCATGCAGAGATTTCTCCGTCCTTGTTTTATCAGCCTCTTGCCCCAGTTTCATGCTGGTCATGTCAGCACCCAGTCCACAGCAAATGGGAAAACAAATCCTCATTTGATCCTGCTGTCCCTTCATCTGAAAAACATTAGGTAAGTGGCTCCTGGACCCAGCAAATTAGGGCAGGGTGCTGTTCCCACAGGTCTAGTTCTCCAAAATGGTGACATTCTACCTCAGCTCCAAAGAGAGACAATGCATTAAAAGTTACCAATTCTGTGCTGCACCGAAGGGTTAACAAAAGTGCTGTCATGCTCTGTAGGCAATAATGGCTTCACATTGGCTTGCAAATTGAAAGTTACTATTGTAGAATCCCTTTTGAAGGTAAATGTAGGAGTAAAATTGCTTTTCAGTTTGAATTGCCTCAGACACTGAAAATTCTGAATTGTCATCGTAAAAATTCAGGCAGCTCATGCTTTAACAACCCTTCACCTTCCATTTTTAGGTAAAGTACCAAATCTGTGCAAAGTAATAACACCTAGAGATTTTTATTTTTTTTTCCACTGAAAAGACATCATAACTTGTTGCTCATAAAAAGTTTTAAACACTGACCATGGTAGGGAAAGCTTTGATCACTTTGCAATTGCATTAAATACTTTCTTAATTTCAGTTGAACCTGAACTCTAAATAGATGCCCAATATTTCATGCTAATAGCAATGAAGTTGTCACCACTGTACTAGTTGCTACTGTAATTTCATTTGTAAACACTCAGACTGTGAATTCTAAAAGTTTACCTATTCAGTTTATCCAGTTTACTAATGCATACTATAGCTTTGTGAAAAACTAGAGAAAGTATAAATAACTGATTTAAAAATAATTTTTCTTCTCTTAAAAATATAAACCAGTATATACTGTATATAATTTTATAGAATTCATGACTTTAAAATTCTCTTGGGTGTACATCAGCAGATATTAACATCTGCCTAAAAATAAGGGTACAGACAGGCATAGCATTATGCATCTGTTGAACCAGCAAAATCTCTATTTCACTGCCTCAGCAGAAGTCAGAATGAAATATAAGTTTCCCAACTATTAGCCAAAGCAAGATTTCCAATCGGAAAGGCAGTGGGCCTAGCTTGTCTCTAATAGCCGGTGATGATGGGCAATAATATATCAATGCTGTCAGTATAGCACAATTTAAACATCCTCAGTCTCCTGTTCTTATGTGTGTGATGCATTCAGAACAGTCAGGTATGTAGTACCAAACCATCCCAGGGCTGGAAGGCACAGGTACAGCTTTAGCTCTGCCCTCCTTTACACCAGAGGGCACAGTCTGGTCTAACTCCCAGCCCACCTGGCAGGGGAGATGGAGCAGATCTGGGGGTGGTTATGTTCTTATGTCCCCTTTCCTTTCCCCCAGCTTCAGGCACCTTCCCCTTCCCATCACTGGGGCACAGAGCAAAGAAACTCCGTGGACAAAGTAGCTGGGAGTCTGATTCAGGATTATGGAAGGAAAGGGGGTACTTGCAGTGCTACATCCCACCAAAATGAGAGCAGGAGGGGTAGCTCCCCTCACCCAGGGATGCCTCTATTGGCAACTTTGCTACGGATACATCCTTGAATAGATTATGGCTCCGTAAAGAGAGAGCAGGTTAGTTAAAAGAGGAGGGAAGAGATTTGAAACATCTTAAGTGTTTCACAGATATATTATGTAACAAATATATTGGCATGAAACCGAAATAAAATGTTTGTTAAAGACATCATATATTGGCAGGAAAAGCTCAGCAAATGCTCCCATCACAAGTATAAAACCTAACTCTGTCTCTGGGGTTTTTGCTTCATCAGTGTGTAGGCATCAGGATAAATACAGGCACTGTAAGAAAAAGGAAAGATTGCATATCAAATGTGTTTGCTTTAATAAAGGCAGAGCACCTTCTCTTCCAGCACTGCACACATATAATATTAGGCTGGAAGCAGCGACAGTAAGTACTGGTGCATTTAAATGTACAAATATCAATCTGTAAAGTCAGTGTCTGAGATTAGAAAGTACAATTTAGTGTCTTCTCTGTGTTGAAGGGTTATCTTTATTACACTCTACGTGGTAGGTGGCTGCTGCATGGAGACATTTGTCCCTACAATCACCGTGCCTTTAAGACTATCTTCCTGTCACTTGGGTGTTTCTAGTCTGTCTCTTAAACACTTAAAGAAGCTGGACTGTCACAACACTCCTGGCTGCCACTGTCGAGCTCTTGGAACAGAAGTGGCTTAAGTACTGCTGATGAGTGTTATCTGTAATTTACCACGAGAAGCAGAAACTTTCAGGGTTAAAAGTCTGCCCTCTGATATCTTTTCTGGGTGCTATTTTATTTTTAATGTACTCTTACAAGGTGGCTTTGAAGTTGATTCACATAAAAGAGCCTCCAGCCGTGCGTCTTACAAAAAGCACGTAGACCTCATTTAATCATTCCTTTTATTCCTCTGACTTGAGTGTGATCTCTGTTCCACTCTCACTGATGGAGCTGGCACTTTATCTTCATCCAAATTTATTCTCGATCTAATTCAATAGAACACACAGCAGAACAGATTTCCAAAGTGGAATAATAGCCACTCAAATATTGTTTAAGCCTACCGCATACAGAGGCAACAATTTCAATTTCTTCAAAATTATGTTACGTTTTCAACAAACATGATTATTCTTTCTCCTGCTTATTAAGGTATCATCTGAGTCCCAGCATGTCCACTATAGGCCAGATGTATTTTTGTGTGATCATTGTTATACCTTTTGTGGTGGAGTGATTTTTTTATCACAGTGTCGAAGAACGAGTTTTATTTTCCTCAAGCAGAAAGTGACATGGTTCTGCTACTGAGTGAGGAACTTCACCTGCTCATTAACAATGAAATTTAACCTTTTTCACTTGGATTGTGGTTAAATTCTTTAACAGTGTGAATTGCTGCACCTATTTTCATCAGAATGAAATGGATAGATCAGCAGAAATACATTTATTGCTCACTTTCATAGAAATACTACTCAGCCTGCAGAGGAAAAACGCTTTGAAATTTATTACTGTCTTGAAATTTTGGGTCAGGTGGTGATTGTTACCTTTTCCCATCCACCTCTGTATGAGTAGAACTGTAGGTCAGCTGAAGTTCAATTGGATTAAAAAGCTGGGATGTCTTTTCTCATTAGCCAGTACACGAAGTAGCAAAAAGATCTCCATTGCATAGATTCATCTGGGAAATAACTTTTTGAGAAACTTTTTCATTCCCCTGTCTCCCTTTCCATTCTTCACTAAGCAGCTTCCTAGATAGTAAATGTAAAAGAAAAACATTAGGGCATAGTGTGTCCTGAACCAATCAAAAATTATTCTTGTCATCCAAGTGGTATTTCTTGGTGTGATTTTTGCTGGGAAGGGCACTATTTTTTACTTTTTAAATAAAAAAAAAATTTAAAAAGTGGGGCAAAAGGTCTGCCCATCATATTTTAGCCATGCAATAATACCTAGTTCAGTTATCCTAACATTCTGGATCCCAGGCTTACAAAATGTTAAGTATAATAGATATCTTCATCTTATAAGGATATCCTGCCCAAGGTGGCTGTCAAAGCAAAATCTCATACAAGCCTGGAGTACTGTGCCCATCAGCCTTTGATATAGTACATGCAGAAGAGAATCACAAATGGTCACAGAGTTCATAAATTAGCAGCAGCACTGCTGTCACAGTTGTGCCATGACTATGACATGGCATTTCCTCACTGTGATTAACTGTGCTTTACCAGAAACCCATTTTTCAGTAGAACAAAATGGGAAAATTAAGTTTCCTTTATGTTTCACCTAGTTCATTGTGACCATAGACCCCCTGATCCAAATTGGTTCAATGTTAAAGCAATTTAGCCTCTTTTCAGCTCCAATTTCTGCTTTCACAACCTGAGGACCGTGAACTCTGTGTTACTAAAGGGTAAACTCAATTTTATTTTCTGTTATGTAAGCTAATTTGTGCAGGGTTCTCATAATGTCATGTCTTCAAGGAGATTGCAATGAGTGTCTTAAAGTTCAGGCCAAACATGTGAATTTGCTGTTCGTGTTACAGGATTAATTAGCACTGACTTAGATCTTTTTGACATGTTCAGACTCTACAACTCAGGAAAGGGAAAGTCTCATCTACAAGTGATCTGAGACCTTAAACAAATTCCATCAGAAGTGTATTTAGCGCAGAAATTGGGATTCCTCTGTTGAATCCATATCTGTTCCATTGATTCATTATTTCTCACTTAGCCTTCAATTCTTTCTTCATTACTGGTTGTCATGTTGCTTACATTTTTATAGGGGCATGACACCTAATTATTACATTTGGCAGACTCTGACACAGCCGAATGTATTTTAATAAATAAGAAGGTGTTATGACTGGGAAGGAAACAGCCCGTATTTTCACCAGTGTTCTCATTGCCTAGAGTCCTCAAACATAACCAGGCCAATGAAATGCAAGTAGCCTTAAACAAGATCCCAAGATATAGTTCCTTTCAATGATAAGGAGGCAATAATTTATAAATAAAGAAGCAGTGCAGGTCATCAGAAGAATTAATTCTGCTTCACCCAGCTCTGAGGAAAAGGGGAATGTGTACACTGAGGTTTGTTGCAGCATTACTTGTACAATTTAGATGTGGTTTCACCTGTACTAGTAGTTATGGTCGGCTTTGGTTCTCCATGTCTTAGCTGTGTTTTACCTGTATCAGGTTAATTCCTAGAGGGGCTTTCTGATTTGGTTTGGTTTGATCCTTTAATTTGCTAATGTATCTATTTTCTGTGAATCTATATTTTCTCAGATGATCTGCTCATCTTGTTGACCATAGATTTTCTCATAACCCTCCATCACATCAAGCACTTCCTCTCAGTAACAGATTAGCATTATTTTGAATCATATCTGACTCATTTTTTGCCAAGTGTGGCTCAATATTGCATTAATATATTCTTAGTCATCCAAACATTGTTAATCTGGGGTTCTGGAATTTCTTGGGATCCCTGAAAGTTCAAGTTATGCAATAGCAAAAGAATATGAATATGTGTGCATCTGTGTGTGTAATACTTTTGAAACAACTTGTTACTAACATCTCAACTAATATGTTATTTGGGGTTCTCAAAGACGTTTGTTTAAACCAGTTAGATCCTCTTCGTGCTACAAGAGTAGATGAAGATTGATTTTTAATTTTTTTTGGTTAAGGTTCCCAGAAACATGAAGTAAATAAAATGCTGCAAATACATATTCTGCCTTGGCCAAATGGAAGGACTGAAGAAAGTTCCCAAGATAATGAGCACAGATGGGTTTCCCATTATCCCTCACATAAGGAATAACCCCCCCCGCCCAGGATTTGATGCTTTTGTGTGGCTAAACCATGCTAGACACTTGTGAGCCAGCATTCCAATAGCAATTTCAGTTTGTCCATGGCTGTGAGTGCTGCACTGACAGGAGAACACTGCTGTGCTCCCCCCCAGTGCGGTGACAGCCCGGGCTCGGGGCACTCTGCCTGTGCCGGAGCCATCGCTGGGACGTGCCAGATGGATCCCCCGTAACTCTTTGTGATGGATGCTCTCTGGTTTGTGTGCTCACAGCTCAGTGTATCAGTACTTTAGTCTCTTTTTTGTGTGACTGGGCAGCAGGCAGCAGTGCTGGCTGTTTCTCGTGCTCTGCCCTACCAGAGGAGCACCCCAGGAGGAGGAGAAGGAGGAGGAGGAGTGGGCCAGGGCACGGCAGGTCTCTTTGGCAGCAGCTCAGGTCCAGACAGGTTCATCTCAAACCTCTAATCATTTGGGATCTACCATGCACTTATCTATTACTGTTGATTATATTTTAATGAATGGCAGTTGTCATGCACATGATAGCAAAACCATTAATTAGATTCTTGATAATTTTCATGACTCTGGCCCTGCAATAATAAAATACTATTACCTTAGTTATTGCTTCTTTAATTGCCACTGGTTTGCAGGTGAATGCACAGTGGATTTACTGCCAAAGTGCCATACATATACATTTGAAACAACAGCTGGGCTTTGTATGAGCTGTGTTCAACAAATAAACCTGTAAAACATGCAAAAGAAATTAAAAATTTCAAACAGAAAAGGTTAAGGGACTCTTCTGTTTTCTGAAAACACTAATCTCAGTGGTATTTAAATACATAACAGTTCTGTGTTTTCAGGCATTTCAGATGCAATTTTACCAGCCCTTTGAGAATTAATTCTGTGCCTTTCCATCTACTTCTATATGTAATCTATATATTCCCACTATGAAGATTTTTTGAAGGTTTATTTCTAGCTAAATATTGTATGACAGTAGCTTGCACTGCAAACAAAAAAACCCTGCAATACTGAGGAGAAAGAGAAAGCTACTCCTACTCTATCTGTTCCAATCTGGAGAATAAAGGATGAGCCTTAATCAAATGGGTATATCCTTTGGTGAACATAATAGTGTGGCACTGGCTATGAGTTCTCTTCTGAGCTTTGAAAATGAAAGACAGGAGTTCAGTGGAGTATTGGAAACTGCGTCATCTGGGGATTTATAGAGGGAATATATGGCCAGAGGATTCTTCCTCAGGGCTTCAGCTGTTCAGGAAACAGGGAAGCCTATGGAATACAGATATAAGCATATAAATGCTCAGAAACTCCTAAGTTTTGTTAAAATGAACAAAAATGTATTTCAAGTGTCAGATGAACTATGTTTTTCTTTTTTTTTTTCCTGGCTATTTCTGGAAGAATGGAATATAATAACAAGATAAGATCTATGAAGGTGACCATTAAGAAAGTGCAGATCAAATGGTTAAGCTGTTTTTCCATTGTTTACAAATCTCTGGCCTTCTTTTTTATTATCTGAATAATACCTCTGCAATCCTGTAACCCAGAAATAAATCCCTGCCCATGGTAAGAAGGCTGAGGAAATCTCATTCTTCTGAACATTTTTTAATTAGTTTGGATGGAGGAAAAAAGGCAATTCAGGCAAAACAAGAATAGTTCTGAACGGAACTTGTTGCTCTATACTTTCCCTCACCTGACTTAAAGCAGAAGTACAGGTTTTTTAAAATGAGCTTATATTCATTGCATGAATATATTGTCAAGCATGCTTTTTGGGGGACTAAGATTGTTTTAGAAGGATGTGAGATGAATCTGAAAAGTTAGAGATAGTTTAGCCCCTGGTTTATCCCTGCCAACTCAGGCATAGAGTTGTGGGCTACCAAGGACTGGAATAGTCCCACCCTCCTCTTCACCTTGGCCTTGTGTTCCTCCTCTCTTTCTTGTATTTACTCTGATTGCCAGGCTAGTTGGTTTGTTTTCAAGCAATTCTTCAGTTTTAAGTACCTGTTCTACTTAAATCTACCTCTATTTTAGATCTACTTTTCTTTTAGCATTCACAGTCAAATTTAGTTTGTATTAAGTTGCCTGAAAGCCTCACTTGAGCCCATAAATAAAGTAAATTAAAACAGAATCCAAGTTTTACGTCTGTTTCCTGGCAGTTACTCACTAACACTGAAGGTAATGTAATTAATTACTCCGTTTCTTAAGAGACTTGTAATGCTGGATATCTTGTTACAGCTGAACTGGAAAAGCAATATTTGAAGTTGTGTTGTTATGGCTGGATTCCTATATTAAAAAAGGGAGATACTATTTGGCCATGGCTGAGGGGTGATTGCAGATCTGTGGATTTACAGACAGCAATCCTTTCATCAGCCAGTTGTGTGTTTTACGAGCACAGGATTTGTGTGTTGTGATAGTTGCCATGGCACCCACATGTGTACCAGGAAGATTGTTGGGAAAGTGTGATTTATGTTCACAACAAACTGAATTAAAAAAAAAAAATGATCAGAGGTGACTGGTACATTTTAAGTTGTGTTCTTTAAAAATAAATACCTCTTTCTTTTTGGTGTGAGGCCAAAGTTCTGATTCTCCTCGCCAAGAAAATGCTAACGTGGAGATATGCTAATAGTTTGGGCACGGGTCCTGGGGTGGTACTTTAATACATCTGGCTCAGAACACTCTCATATAGCAAATGCCACAGTCACTCGAGGTGAAATTTAACTGCATGAAGGGATTTAGCAGGATTGCTAATACCTCTTTTAAGAAATACAGCAAAATGCAGCTTGTTTTATTGGAGTGGCCACTGGCCCGTTAGTTACAAATGACACCTTTTTATTTCCATCTCCTGCCTCGGGCTGGAGCGCCAGTAATTTGGTAGGAAATCAGGGTGCTCATTTCCTTACAGCAGGATGGGCAAAGCCAGCACTGCATCTCCAGCATCTTCCTCAGGCTGGAGCGGAGGAGCAGGAACTGTTCCAGGCTCCGGACCATTCCCTGTGGATGGAGCATGGCTGGGCCAGCAGGGAGGGATCAAATCCGGGTGCTTGGGGTGGCTCAGGGAAGGGACAGAGCCAGGGGGAAGGGAGAGCTGTTTTAAGCATGAACTTTTCCTCTTGAAGTTTGAATTCTTTCTTCCGTCCAATTAAGAGAGGTGACCATTTAATTCCACCTAATTAGGGAGGTTTTTAGATCTATTCTCCACTGTACAGGCCAGATCAGCATCTTACCTTTGCTGTGAACTCTAATGGATTAATCGTTTCTATTGCACTGTTTAATTATTTCAGTTCAACACTTGTTTACTTTTGACTTCTAATTGACTTTATGAATACCATTATTTGTACTGTGTGACTCTTTAAGGAGAGACTGATAATATTATGACTTTTTTGACAGTAAAAATAACAAAATGCCTACAGGTAACATTGTTCAAATAGAGTATTATGCAGGTAAACTTGTTTTATAAGACATTATAATGTGGAGAGCTTAAATTTTTTTACATATAGGCCAAAGGTTATGGTACTCACAATTTTGTAATTTCTCTGAATTGCTGATGTTCTGTTCTGTTTAGTAGTTTCGTTTCCCCCTTCTGTCTTCATGCTATTGGATCAGGATCTGTTTTCTGAGCATCTGGAAAGACTTTCATTTTAAAAAGGAGCTTCTACCTGTGAGGATTGAAATAAAACCCCTCAAAATATGAATCCTGAAGATGCAAAAACCATAAAGGTAGAGGTGAATGTAGCTCTAGAAAATGTTCTTTTAGGTGTGATGTTTTGCTTGATCTTTGAATTCCATTTTCAGAAAGTCATCTGGTTGCTCAGGTTTAAGGCATCACAATTCCTACATGTCATTGGATGTCTTTGGTAGCAACTGTGGTGTAAAAAGAAAGAGGGTCAGCCTCTTCTGCCAGATGAGAAATGAGGGAATACCCAAAGTTTTTCCTCTCTTTCTCTTCACTGTGCCTCGTTGCCCATCAGGGGAGCCAAGGGTTGTCTTGTACTTAGCTTTTAAACTGCACAGTGTAAGGTCTGTGGTTTACATCTGTACCTGCCAGAAAGGAAACGTGACCTTTTGCAAAAACACAATAATCATCTCCATAGTTGATTGGACAGCAACATAAAATAGTATTTTAATTATCCTTGCTGTGATTTGATTGTCTTTTACACAGGATTTTGTTTTCCCTCTGGATGCCTCCATGTTTTCCAGTGGAATGGTGAAGCATTTCAGCCTCTGGCCATAGCTAAAATATTTGCTATACATTTTGCAAAACAGTTCATAGTCTCTGTGGCATTATAATAATGCAAAATGTATTTTGTCTCAAATATATTATTAATCCATCAATAATAAAGGATTAATATATATCCTTTTCTTTCTTTGGCTGGCTGTCATTAGTTGTGCAGTGGAAAGGTTTTTTATTTTCTTTTATTTAGTTTCTTCCCTGCCTGGAACCATTTTCTCATTCAGGTTAACACTTGCTCAATTTATGCAGTGTCCATCTCCTACCTTGAAGAGCAAGAGTCTTCTACTTAATAAGAAATACTTATTGGCACATAGCTTTGTTTCATAAAGAGAATGTTTCCTTCAGACAGTAATTGGTTTGGATTTTTTTTTCTACTTACCAAAGAAGCTTATCAAGTCCTTTTACAGAATCCTTAATATTGTTGTTTTCCTTCCTTGAATGTGAATAAACGCTACAGTGAGTCTGGAGGACAACTGGTTCCTAACTTATCTCTCTTTCTTGAAATAAAAGAAGGTCTTTCACACTTCCACAAATTGTGAGTTGTAACTCAGTTTTCAGGAAAAAAAAATTAGTTTATATTGTTGAGTCCTGTAAACAAAATGATGCCTGTGACTGCAGACTGTGTTGGTTCAAAGGCAGGAAAGTCTCCTTGGCCCTGTAAAGAACAAGTCAGCCTAGAACAACCTCTAATAATGCAATAGAGTTATAGGTCAAATTTGTTGGGCTTGGAGTGAGAAAATATTTTAAAGACTGATGTGCTGATGGTCTGTCAATATTAGGACTAAAGTGAGAATCAGGTAGACAAATCTAGTGGGCATTTGTCTAATTAGCAGTGACCTGTATTAAAGCAGAGCTGCCTGAATTAAATGAGTTACTGCTCATCTGGTGCTAGCTTTCTTTGTATCTGAGAATCTGGTAAATCTCAGCTAGAATCCTAATTCTGTCCTTCTGGATTTTTTCCTCTGAGGCATCTTTTCATTTAATAATGGGTTTCTTCATTGTTTTTAAATTTAAGACAGAGCCTTCTTTTCTTTTTTTAATGGTAGAATTATCTTTTAATTTCTGCACTGAAATATGTAAATACTTTCAAGGACAAGTACTGGGAGTGGTGGGTAGTTTAAGTAGAATCAGATCTGTTGCCTTCACACGTAAGAATAAAGTATTGAGTAGCAATCTGAAAAATTATCTTCTCTGCTTCAAAAGATTTTAAAAAATAATCTCTAGCATTTAGCACCCTCTGTTTTCAAACCTAAACCTCTTATTTGGGGAGTTCTGTGCTGCCACTGGTTTAGATTTCTTCAGGTGGGCACAGGTGTAGCCCAAGAGCCCGAAAGGGAAGCAAAGGGCCATGAAAGCACAGCCCCTGCCCAGGCTCCCAAAGGCTCATTGTCACCACTGGTACTGCTCCCCAGTAACCACAGTAACCTTGGTGGTGCCAGTGGCATCTGGGGTGGCACTGGCTGTTCTGGGTCACACGGGGTGGGTGTCATTCTCTCTTGGATCTGGGTGGGCAGCTGTGGAGAGCTCAGAGAATGCCCCTCCAAATGCACCAGAGCCCTCCAGGAACATCCCACTCAGCACGGTACCCACAGCCTGGAAGCTCCTCTGTTGTGTTTAATGGTTCTTATGCAGAGCACGGCCCTTCAAGCTGTCATTCTCCTCAGTCTTTGGGTTAATAACTCCCCTTTGTTTTAATACAAATGATTCCATCTGAGTTTGCCTTGGGTTTCTGGCCACCCAAAGTTTGAGCAGTTTTAGGCTCAGCTTTGAAGAAAGCTGAAGTGCAAAGTGACTGTTGTTCGGGTGAACTCTGCCAAGATGCCTTGATAAACTGGTAAGGAAATTAATATACAAGGGTAGAAGGGATTACAGATAGAGATAGAAGGATTAAACTGTGCACTAGCAGCAAGACTTGCTGTAAAAATGTTGCTTCAGGCTTTTGTTTATTATTTGGAGAAATTCTATTTAAATGCAGATTAGATTTTCTACCTAGAAGTACAACTTATTCTTTGTTTAGGAACTCTACAAAGAAGAATGAATACAGAGTGTTCTTGTTTTCATTTCTTCATGAACTTTGACAGTCACGTTGCTTATCCTGTTATCTGGATTAGATATGCAAGCTCTGGATATAGGAGTTTTAGCAGTTTGTTTAGAGACCCGAGTTTAATTAATCAGTGTAAGATTACCAAATTGCCTTGGGAAGAAAAACTGCGCCTGAGAAGTTGTAATTGGCTACTGACTAAACAGAAGGGCCCAGCTCTCTCAGGGTATTTGGGAAGGAGGGAGGGGAAAGGCAGGGGAAAGAAAGGCAAAGAAGAAGAAACAATCAATAAATTAGACAAATATATTTTGTGACCTGAAATCTTTTCCTTCTGTATAGAGCTTAAGGGTTTTTTTTGTATTGCTGTACCTTCTATAATCAATCATCTCTTGAAATAATATTTGCTTTTCCTGAGAAATAAAATGAAATTCTAATAGTACTTTAGCAATTCTGCTGGGTTTATGAAAAGTCTTACCTTTAAATACACTCCAGAATACTCAGAAATTATTCCCTTGCATATTTCAGACTTATCATAAAAATATCAGTAAAATGTAGCAAAGGGGAACATCCCAATCACTTCCCATGGGTTTATTTTTATTCCTTTATCCATTCTTCTTGCATCTTGTCACCAGATCTCCAGCAATCCTTGCTGATCTTCTCAAAATTATGATAACATGGTGTACATACCTAATGCAACTTTTTGATAATCACCTCATCTTTCTGTACAAAAAACCCCACATGCCAAACTCAAAATGCTGATTTCAGGAGATTTTTTTTTCATTTCACCTACTTCTTCCTCCCCAACATAACTTTTGATTTATTCATCATGTTTTATGACAAAAGATCCACACAATGATTGGCATGAACTGTCACTGGGATTCATGCACAGAGGCAGTAGAATTGAAATATTTTTTCAGGATCTGAGATTTTGACCCAATTTTAGAAAAGTGAAAGAATAGTTTGAATTCTTTGGATATAAAGATGACTCTTGGGTTTTTGCCTAATATATGAGAGAGCAGCCAAATTTGGCTGACTGGAAATCAGGTATGTTCTCTGAGAAGACCTGCTTCACTAGCCATTTAGCACGATCACTAATTTCATATTGATCATTTAGCATGGAAATAACATGCTAAAGTAATGGATTTAATGTGGTGCTGTTGTAATGGTGTACCACTTCGCAAGGTAATAGTTTAGTATTATCAGGTTCATAAAAGCTTGTCTTTTAAGAATATAATAAAGATTTCTCCATGTATTACCCAGCTTTGTTATGAAGTGGAAGAAATAAAAAGATCAAGTCTTTGCTTAAAGGAGGTTGATGAAGGAGCTCATATTCCATTCAGGGTTCAGAGCCATGCAGAAATCTGAATTTAAGCAAATCTTTTCTGTGATTTCTCTTCAGCAGGCCATTTTTTTTTTTGAAATATGATAAATTGTGTATAAAATAAGTCAGGAAAAAAAATGGATGTGTGATGAACAATGAATTACTGGTGAGTGGCAGAAACTGGCATATATGTCCGGGAAGAAACTACTGAATCACAAGGTCAGCAATATAAAACATGTCAAATTCTGATATCAATGGACAGAATGAAAGGCAGTTATTAGAACATCTTGTTTTCCTTTAATGTATCATTTCACGGTCAATCATACTCTTAAGCTACATCAGATGTTTATAGTCTTTTGCAAGAGTTTCATGTAACAATCTATTAATTGACTGGAATACAGCAGCTATTAACTTTGATTTGAATAGGTACTTGAAACTACGGTCTCTGGACATTTTTAAAAAATAATAATATTTGTTTTCATTTCTTGGCATATCTAGATATGTCCATTACCATTTCAACCTGGTTGGCAGGACCAACAAAAGCTAGGAGCCCTAACTTTGGTTTTGTTTAAGTTGTGAAGGTTTTGTAGAAGGGTTTTTTTCTGGAGGAAGAGAGAAGCTTGCAAGCAGGATTCTTACTGGGAGCCTCTGGACCTCCTGAAGCCCAATTGTACCTAAAAATCTTTGGGCAAATGGCCTTTCTAGTGGGTACTTAAGGCTCAAATTAGAAATTGCAGCTTTCTGAACTGGCCTCTGGTGTGGAAAGCACATTATTGCTTGTGAAGATGGAACCTTGTAATGAGAAG
This sequence comes from Campylorhamphus procurvoides, assembly GCA_013396655.1. Taxonomy (NCBI): domain Eukaryota; kingdom Metazoa; phylum Chordata; class Aves; order Passeriformes; family Dendrocolaptidae; genus Campylorhamphus; species Campylorhamphus procurvoides. The sequence continues at coordinate 1,559,937 of WBMV01001237.1, read as the reverse complement.
TCTGGCGTTGCACCTGATAGACCAGAACTCTTTTGGAGTGCACCTTGCTTTCCCCACATCCTTTTTGTTCTCATTCATGAAAGGACAGACAGTCATATCTGCTTTTTTTCTTCTTTTCTTCGGAGTACAAGTATGTGAACTCTTTTTCTTCCAGTTGACATAAGTATGGGGGCCAAGTGTAAAGTTCTTTTGTTATGAGCTCAGTGCCCCTTCCTCTCCCTCCTGCTTTGTAGCTGTCCTGTCCTCAAGCCCTCTGTTACATTATTATATCGTTATAATCTACACTAACATGCTCTATCCCATTTTTATATGCTTGTTAGGCCCTCTGTATCTGCAGCATAATCATTCTAGTGAAAAAGGGTGCAAATTTATCCAAGGAAAGTCGAGTAACACGGATGTAACTTTAGTGCCTGTAGATCTAGTTGAGCTGAGCACGCTGTGCTGCTGCAGGACACACCTTGTGTTGCTGTGAGAGCTGCACAGAGCCCTTCTCAGGGAGATCTGACCTTGCTGCCATCTGAATAATAATGATTTGTAAGATTTACTTTTCTACAGGTGATGATCGTGTTGGAAGTAGAAAGGGAGAGCAGACTTCCTGCTATCAAAAGTGTTTCAGACTTTCTTCTGCATATGTCTTGTTCCCTTCTCTTCATTAGCTTTGTATTTGGCTCATTCTCTAAGGAAATAAGTGTTTAGCTTCACTGCCTAGAAACTGTAACCTCTCTGTAGTGATTAGGGAGAAAAGGTTACAATCCATGTCAAAAACATACAGGGGAAAAAAATCTTCAAAATAAAGCACTCATCAGCTGGAGATAATGCACAGCAGTTCTGAGAAATACCAATGTATGTGTCCATTTCTAATTGCATATGATCCAATATGCTTTTATTTACATAAAACACCCTAATATTTTACAGTAGGAATAGCTGTAACCATAGTCCCATCTATTTTACAACAGAATTAAAGTTAATTCCGAGAAGCACTTTGAGGAATTTCTGGAATTGGTTTACCATGTAAAATTTTATGAAATCATTACATTTTATTGCACTATAGTTAGTGTTAAATTTTAAGGTATATCTTTTGGAAAATTTGGATACCATAAGAAATCATCAAAGCACGTATAATCCTTGGGGTGTTTTTTTTGTAGTTTATTAATATAATGAGCTCTTCATCACAGGAGGGCTGTTTAAAGTGTTTATGTGATTTTCTGATGTTCTATTTAGTTATATTTTGTAATGACAATGAAATCATTAATATGTATATTTTGTTGTACATTTTGAAATGTGCAATGCAGCTCTTTGAGGCAAAGGGAAAACTGAATTTTTGCTAATACGTTGTGTCCTTTGGGTTTCTTTGGGTGCCAAGGAAACATCATCCACTAATCCAACAGATATGCTTTGAAAACTTAGTATAATATCCAGTGCTAATGTGTGCAAAAATCTGTTTTAAGCTCCCTCAAACTGGTCGCCCAGAATAATGGAGATTACATAATTTTGCTCAATTTCTTTATTCCTCAGTTTCCCAGATGCAAATGGCCTCAATAAAGCAAATAATGCAGGTGGGATATTATTAATGTTTGTGAAGCCTTTGGTTGTGCTGTGAAAACAACAGAGTACACAAGGAAATTAATAAATCTGCATTCAGTACAAGGCTTTGAAAGTATTAATTAAAAAGGTGTATGGCCGCATGCTGATTAGAGTAGATAAAGAGAAATACTGAATAACTACTTGCTCTGAATTGGGCCCAAGGGTCCTATGAGAAAAATAGTATATGATAATTTAATTAAAGTTTGCATCAAAACACATTTACACAAGGGAGCTGAATTAATATTGCAGAATTTGCACTTTCTAACTTCACAGTATTTCCCTGGGAAATGTTAACTCCTTTCTTTTTAGTACAGTGGTTCTTCACTGGGAAATCATGTACATATGTATACATGTGTGTATATACATGTACATGTACATGGTGAATATACTTGGCATTCACTCACTGGATTTCTTAGATTCAAACCATTAATATTATAATGTCTTGAATCAGAAGTAACAAATATAGATAGCAGTGCAGTTGGAAGTACAATTCAATTGAGTTCTGGAATATGACAGAAGAAAGGGGAGAAAGGGAACTAGGGTGGATATTTTGATCGAATGAACCACATATTTACAGATACTTGAGTCCTTCAATCTATTCTTAAACCCATATTTAAGATCCTCTCTAAAATACCTGGCTAGAGCCTGGTGAGTTTTGTATTACTTGGCAGGTCTGGAGTACTCAGTGTTTTTTTTTGCCTCCCCTTCCTTGAAGAAATTGGTTGCTTAAGTCTCGAAGCTGCCTAATTACTCAGTGTAACAAGGCTGGGAGCAGGGAAATGGCTCTGGTATGTTCAAGATTAGAATAAGAGTATATCAAGTGATGGATAAATGGAGTAACAGTCTGTTGGAGCAGCTACTGGTGCAGAAGAGGGGAAATTTTGCCTATGCTGCAGCTGGGAACAAAACAACAACTGAGTGAAACCAAAGTAGTTAGAATATTGACTATAATGCCATGATTAAACAAGTGTTTCCAAGCTAAAAAAGTAAATCTCCCCAACCCATCTCACAATCACAGTGGTACCACACACATCACAGTATCTCAGTGCTTTCCAGTTTCACTGTGTAACAGACTTAAGAGTACAATAACAAACAACTTGATTTTTTTCCCCATTGTAATAGCACCTGAGACATGTTACAAATGCTGTTATATCCAGCTGTTCATGGAATTCAGGTTATTTGTACATACATAGTAGGTGTGGCATAATACTTAGAGTAATAGATTATCCCAAGTCCTCGGTTATAAAAGGGATAATTACAACAAATCACAAATGAAACAAATTAATATTCCATTATGCAGCTTTGCAAGGAAGCCCTGTGCTGCATGGATGTGTTGATGAACAGTTTGTGACCCTCAGAGCATCAGTACCATTTCAGCACAGCCTTGAATGTCACTGTCACTCCTCGTGTCATCACGAGCCTGGCTGATGGTGCTCCTCGTGTCTCCAGGCTCTGTGGTATGCAAATGATGGTGAGCAGAGCCTTAATGATTATTTCTGCCTCAGGGCACCACAGAGGGGAGAGAAAGGACCTGTGAGTGTGAAAATGAAATAAAAAAGTCAGTGTCAGGAACCTCCATATTTGGGGAGTTAGACTTGGGGGCTTTCTGTTTGTTTGTTTTCCCCTTGAGACTTTAATGTCCTTTTCTGCAGAAGTTCTGCAGTCATTACAGTTTCATCTCCGAGCATTCCAACAGCCCAGTTGGTGGGAGGCTTTTTCCCAGCCATGATAAATTATTCTCTGTCAGAATCCAAATCTGCCTTTTCAAGTCTGATCATTTGTGATGAATTTATTCTGTTAACATGAGCTTGAATAGAAGCAATAGAGGATAATAAATTAACTTTGAGCATATTAATGGCATCTCTAGACTATGCACGAATTAAGGAATAAATAGATGAAATAGGTTCAATAACAAGCTGGTGAACACTTAGTCAGCAATTGACTGGGAGCTTTTCATTTAGGTCCTATGGTTAATTAAAAAACATAGAAAAATTTTAAGTAATGGTATGGAATACAGACTAAGTGTGAACTCCTCCTGCCATCCACAGTAGAAAAACTGTAGAAAATCATCCAACTGTAGAAAAGAGGGTTGTGAAATGTACTTTGCTGAAGCTTAGGGAACATCAGCTTCAGAAATTCAGGTTTGGACCTTCTGAAAAAGAAATCTGTGTGCCAATCATGGTGAGAGCTTTCTGTATGGCATCTGCCAGAGCAGCACTGAACCCAGACTTAAAATACCCTCTCTGTAGAAGTTAAGAAAAAAAAATTAAAGATAAATTATGGGATTTTGTGGGTTTGCTCTTATAAACTAGAGATTAGGTTAGTTCATGAACCTTTTTTTCTAGCAAGAACTTTGTGATTTAATGTGTTGGCTGCTGTGACCAGGATTTCATGCCTAGTTTGACACAGACTTTCAAAAGAGCTGGATGGTAAACCTCTATGACTTTGTAAGAACTGAGTGCTTCTTAAAACTTTTCCAAGGGATCCTCTGTCATAAGCAACAGGGAAATGGCTGATTGAGGCTTACATACTAAAGAAAGTGATAAGTTCCTTGACAAATCTTAATGCTAGTTTTTAACCTCATTAAATAATATATGTTAGGCTTTTATTAGCCCAGGCATATTCATGCCAAAGCTTATCAAAGAGGAACGAACACTACTTTTTTTGCAAAGACAACTATGATCTGTTAAATGTATAAAAATACAGATATAAGAAGGGCTGAGGCAAAACTTGACACCTACTCTCTGGAATTTGAATATATCTCTTCAGAATCCTTCATGTAGACACACATAGACAGTGTGTGGTTGTAAGAAGAAGATGTTTATATAATTATGAGACAGTGTGTGGTTATAGGAAGAAGATGTTTATATAATTAAGTTAATAAAAGCATACTTTAAAGATCAACCGTCTGGGGGCTTTTTAATTTCCATTTTAAAACATTTCTGCCTTTGAAGCAACAAAGTTTAATTTCATGAACTACTTCAATGGGGAAACTGGTGACAATGGAATGCCCAAAGAGCTGAAAACAGTGCAAGTGTTGCCTCATCAGGATGCTGCCAAAATTCCTGAAGGTACAAGCAGTGCCTGTGGAGGCCCAATGAGAGAGTCGTAGCCATCACAATAAGTAGGTTTGAACTCACAGAGAAATGGTGGGAACTCCTCAGACACCCTTTTTCTTCTCTCAAATCTCTGTTCTCAACGAGGCTCTGAGTTAATGTGCAAAGATTGCTCCAAATCACTCGGAGCCACACTCCGATGCCTGACTGGAGCACAAGGAAGTTTGGATTATGCTGGTTTAAATTATCACCCATTTGAAGTAATTTTCTTCATAAAACGAGATTAAAATGACTGTAATTCAAAACATTTTACCTCAAACTGATGTGAAAATTGTAGTGTTCGTATTATTTCCATTTTTCAATTTGACAAAACATTTCACTCCACATATGAGCTTTTCTGTGTTGTCACTATCTTAAGAGTGAAAATATGAATTTTACTCCCTGCATTTTACTCTTTCCTGATGTGTCTTATTTCTTAACAGTACTTATTCAACTTTTTTAAAACATGCCTTTATGTAGCCTGTTGTAATACCTGGGGAAAATATAAACAGATTTAGGAGGTTTGCTTACCTCCTTTCTAGTCCACACAATAACATAACTTCATATTGTTAAATTTGTTCTCTGGTCTTTCTACATGCCTGATGGCTAGATAAGTGCTGATAAAAAAAGCCAAGCAAGGAAGAATTAAATTCTGGCTTGATAGAGTTGAAACTCAGATTATGATGACTTTTATTTACATGAAACTTCATTTGTTTTCATAAATACCATAACAGAAATTCCTCTGCATAAATTTTCCCCAAGGTTTCATGTGTCTGAATAGAATCATATAGTGAAATAAGAGTCTTTTCCTCAGAAGTTTATTCAGTAGACAGGCAGTTTTATCAGCAATTCTTTTAAAAAATCCAGGGTAAAAATCTGAGTAAATGACTTGCATTCCCTTTGAATAAGGGTATTTGTTTCATCTAACACAGAGTGTTTCTTGCAGAGTTCTTGAGCTGGCAAAGTACAGAACAACACTGAAAAGCCCTGGAAAATTAAGTGTCTTGCAGAAGTCCCTGCCTAAATTATTGCCAGTGAGATTTACAACTGTAAAGTTCTCGGCCTAAAAATACAATTGTACTTATTTTTAAGTCCTACTGTGTTCAACTCTAAGTGCAGCAGAATGCCAAATCTTATCACTTAAAGTAATAACAATACATATGTCAGCTATCAGACCCTCAAACTCTGGGAAAGAGCTGCTTTTGTGAGCTCAATCTGCAAAGGATAATTCATTCCTTACTAGGGGGTATGATTTCATGAGCTGAAAGCTTTAACTAGTGCATATGTATAGGGTAGATTTAAAGTGATTATGGAAATGTCACCGCAGGACAATGCATTATTAGTAGTCCCTCATATGTTGTATGCTGTCCCCTTATGTTTGCTGATAATTAAAAAGCAGATTGGGATGTCATGGTGAGAATGAGTGCAAAATGTCCCTTTTATCATTTGCAATAAATATGAAATAGTGGTCTTGCTGTATCCTTCAGTGATTGTTCTATTTGCGTTGGTGACAAATGACATCTTTCTCCTTGTAATGTGCCTGCAGGGTTAAATGACTTTATTATTATTAATGAGTCATTGCTCCAACTGCCCACGAATAGAGGGAGTAGGAAGCATAAGAGATTTAGACCTAAGTAATTACAAATGTAATTATTACCTTTCAAATTCCATTTTTACAGCAATCACAAGCTTGTTAATCAAACATGGCCCTTTCCGTGTATTCCCACTTTTTGGGGCCTTTGTCAAAGGGATGAGCAGCTCCGTGGTTCCACTGAGGGCAGGCTGTGGCACACTGACAAAGCGGTCTTGACAGAAAACTGCTGTGAAAAATTGGATAAAAAATGTTGTCTAGCCTTCAAGGAGCCTGTGGTTGAGAGGGTTTTCCAGGAGAAAAAGCTGCCTGAGCTGCAGCCATATGGAGGAGAGTGTCCCCCTGGGGAGGACAGGAGGGGAATTCTGTCCTGTGGAGATCTGGGACGCTGAAGGTTCCTCCTGCTCAAGGTCCGTCCTTGCTCAAGGTTGGCATCAAGGGCTCCACGAAACTCGAGAGCCAACCTGCTGCTGGGCACTTGAGGGGAATTAAAGTGCCTGCCCTCTCCCCCTGCAGTGTCCATCCTAATTCCTCAGGGTGATAGATTTTGAGGTTTTTTCAGGAGCACAAGGCTCCTTCAGCAGCAGTGGTAAGGGAGCGGCAGGGAACTGGGAAAAGGGAAAAGGGAAAAGGATGGTGTTAGGCCATGTTTTCCAGAATCATAACCTGACCTTCATATTTATTATGAAATGTAAAATCTGAGGGGAAGCTTTCCCTTCAATAATGCAAGTTCTTCATAATGGTGAAATATTAAGGATCCTCATAATTAAAAAAAAAAAAAAGTGAAAATTAAATTAAATTAATAGAGAACATGGAAATTACTAGTTGCCATACTTTATACTCCCAAATGTAACATCAATCAACACTGTCACAAGGCATTTGAATTTTGAAAGTACATTTTTGTTGGGAAACTTTTTGTCTAAAAAGTTCCAGCAAGCTTTTGTTTAAATATTCAGGGAGTTAATTAATATTGTTGATGATCCAATAAAATGTAATAGCACTCAAAAAGCCATAGATTGTCCATAGATATCAGCATAGGTCAATATTGTAAGAATGTTCAGAAGTATTTGAAAATAGAAAAAGTTAGGATATTCATAATAAAAGCAAATTTTTGTTTGTTTATAATCTAATAAAGATTTTTTTTTCCTTGAAATGCAATTGAAGTCACCACATAAAAGCTACAGGACATTTTTAGACTGTTGTATGTTTATTTTTGTTGCTGCTCTAGTGGCCTTTGACTTTAAATTTCTGTTTGTGTATATCTAATAAAAACCCACAATTCAAAATATCTTTTATTGTCTATGTCTTAAGATAGCAACAGGAAATATATGTTTACTAGCTCCCTGAGCATTTGGGGGTTTTATGATTCCCTTTTGAAAATTAATGTTTCATTAAAGTGTCTGAGCCATGAACAATTGCCCACAGTTGCTCAATTACTTAATTTAAAAGATTTTTTCTCTTATTATCCTCCTTTAGATCAAACTTTTGTTTATTTTTCACTGTAAAGTCAATAAAAAGAAACAGAGTGCCATTTGGCATGTAGATTCATCAAGAAACATACTGAAGTGAATTCAGGGTGTAAATACAGCCATTTGAAGCAGCTCTGAAGGTCTTTTATCCCAAACCCACTTGTGAAGGAGCCTCTCTGTGTGAGTGCAACTGAAGATGAACTTCTTGGCCCCCCTCTGGCTCTGCCTTCTGCTGAGGGGGTTCTCCTACTCTGCCTGTTGTCACAAGTCTTAGAATCTGTTAGTTGAGGGTATACTAATATTTTAATATTTTAATGTAAGTCTGTTATCAAGAGCAAATGCTACAGACCTTATTCCACCTCGAAAATCTGTTCCCTTCTTATCTTTGTGATGTTCCTCCTAAAGCCAAGCCCAGATATTTGTTCTCTAGCCACAGACCCACAAAAGGCAGTTGATTTTTGATTACAGTGTTCACAGCCTAAGCTTAAGAAATGTATTTTCTGCTGTTTCCTCACCAAAATGAGTTTATGTAGATAATGTAGTGATTTGTAGTTCTCATTCTGAATCTTCACTCCTTCGGGGTATTTAGTGATTTATAATAAAATCAATAAGCCTTGTGTCTCCTTTACAGGCACACAGAATTTTATTTAAAACTGAAAGCTGAAATACTAAAGTGCTGTATTCTATATAATTTCACTGTTGATACTGTAAGAGTTTTCTTCTTTTTAAAACACATATTTGAATGCCAGTGTCAATGAAGCTGAGCAAACTCTTCGGCTCGATTTGAAGAAGAGAGGGAACAGATGTTAGGAATTATCAGCAGAAATTAGTGCTAAGTTAATTTCTTTTCTTATGGATTAGCTACACAAAGCTGCATTTTGATGGCCACTAGTTTTATAGTTTCAAACCAACAATCCTTCTATACAGAAAAAAATTGAAGCTCTTTGTATTGTTTTAATACATTTTTTCCCTGTTTTATGGGAAAAATACAGAAATGGACACATTTCCATGATGTATTTTCTCTTTGTGGTAATGGACCCTCATATACATTCCTGATGAGGTATTTGCATAATAATGTGATCACTAAAAGGAGATATAAATGGCATTTCAGAGTGTACAAAGTTACCTTATGTTGGTTAAAGGATATTTCTGTCAATAAGCCCACCTTCTGTTTTAATGTTTGACTAGATCAGCTTTTTTAATTAAAAATATGCCTGCATTTTAATAATGACAAAATATGCCATCAGTTATTTCTAGTTCTGGTTTAATCTTGTTGATCATATTTTCTGGTATTTTGTAACTTTTTTTCTAATACCACTTAGCATAGATGGCTAAATAGAAGTAATTTTTTCAGTGGAAATAGCCAAAAGGTGTTAATTCCCAAAGAAGCTCCAGACACAGCAGAGCAGAGCCTGTGTCGCATTGAGGGCTGCATGGTTTATAGCAACTTTTACTGAGCATATGAAATTCAATCTCTAAAGTTTATATGAGATATCCCATTCTTCATAGATCACCTGCACATCATCTTTTACGTAATGTTTAAGGATATTTAAGAAAGCATAAAACTCATTTTTATCTATGTGTAACAGATAAAACAGAAACATCGTCATCATAAAGTATTGAATGACAGTAGTGTTGTACCTGCTGCTTCAGTCTCTCTTGCAGACACAATAGGATGACTCCTTTTATTTTGGTTGTCCTATAAAAGATAACATTGATAAGAACAGATATGAGGAAGAAATTCTGTACTATGAGGGTGGTGAGACACTGGCTTGGGTTGTGGGTGCCCCTTCCTTGGAAGTGTCCAAGGCCAGGCTGGACAGGGCTTGGAGCATCCTAGGCTAGTGGAAAGTGTCCCTGCCCATGGCAGGGGGTGGAATGAGATGAGCTTTAAGATCTCTTCCAACTCAAAGTGTTCTGTGATTCTATGAGGAGCTCATAGCCCAGCAAAGGTGGAAGTTTTCCAGTGCTCCCAATATCACTGAGGGGTCAGGAGTGAGTGAGAACTGTGTGGTCCTTGCTGCTGCCCTAAGATAAAGATGTTCCTTGAAGAATTAGTCACTCCAGGGGATAGCTGCTGCCAACCAACAATTTTCAATAGACTAGACTCTGTTTCCCTGACTGTAAATAAGTTTTATCTTGAGAGACCTAAAATGAAGTTTTGCACATCAAGAGGAAAGTTTGCAGTGTTACCAATGCCCTTCTGAGAATTCATATTGGAAATGTTTCCTCTGAAAAGTGAGAGCTGAAGCTTTTTTATCACTCAGCATATTTTTGTAGGATGGTGGGTTTATTACAGAAACTTTACATCAGTAGAAGAGCTTAATATATATCATCTAAAATGCATAGTCTTTTCAGGTATGGGGGGAAAAAGATGCTAATTTCACTTTTTACTGTGTTTCCAGGTCAAAGGTTATTGCTGTAGGATAAGCCGTTTCTCACTATGCAGTTTCACCTTGTTTAATTGATTTGAATTTGAATTTATATTCCATCTTAAATAATGAACCATGTATTAATAATTAAGAAGGTTCAGTACAAATGTGAAGCAGTTAATTAAATATTAAATAAAGCACATTGTACTACCCTGTATTGTAATCAATATACTAGATTTTAGGCTATTCATTTTAGATAGTCATACTTTACAAGTTATGTTTAAAATTCTTACTGATAACTCCATATACATTTTATAGGCTAAGAAACTTGTCTTTTGCAAATGACCATATTTTTTTGTCCAAAATAGTAACAAAACATGGACATAAGAGATGAATTCATTTGAACTGTTAAGACAATAAGGGTCAGTGCCATGTATTGTACAGCATCGTCACCCCCGTGTTCATTAGACTGAAAAAGAAGAGGGTTTGGGGGGTTTGTGTGTGTGAAATGTCTTCCTCTGGAAAGCAGCAATTACTGAAGTTGAACTTTTTATGGGAGCACTGCCTTCAGATGATTTCTTGGTTATGATTAATACAAGATTGAAGTTCCAGTCAGAATAACAATAAGAGATGACTTAATGAAAGATTAATGTGCTTTATTTGTATGGCTGTTATTTGTGAAGGAAAGTTTCACTGCATTCCACAAGCGCAGTTAATGGTACAGGAGTTAATTTCCTCTCTCCTCCCTCACCAACTTTTCCTGGCCATCCTTGCTAATGTTTGCTTGACTAATTCAAGCCAGGTGCAAAGTATTCACACCTCATCCTAATCGGATTTTGTAAGAAGCAGCCTAACTCATGGCAGATTTTAGAATTAAATTCGAATTAAAACCATGGCTTTTAGCATATAAGCTGTGTTTGCTGGAATGGAAGCAGAGCTGATTCTTACAAGCTATCCAGCATCATCTGGCAAGCCCAGGTAGCACATGGAAATGTGTGATTTCCTGCATGCCTGTTGACTCCTCAGTCAGAACATCTGGAGGATCAATCTTCCTCGGAGTTTGATTTCTCACAAGCAGGACAAGCTCTGTACACCCAGCTGAAAACTTGAAAAAGTGGTGTGTCCTACTTGTTCTTTGAATAAAAAGGTTCCAAGGCTGGAACTTAAGTAACTCTTTTAGGTTTTTAATTTATTGAGACATATACATGAAATAAAATATTCATAGGAAACTTCTCCCAACGGCATTTTATTATTAAACCAAAAGGCTAGAGTATATTATAGCAGCACTCATTTAGGTTTCTACATTCAAGCTTCTTCCTCCTGACCTTATTAAAGTAACCCAGTTTACACTAACAGCCATTCTCCCCTCCCTTTTTTATTGTTAATGTCATTTCTGTTCTCCTCATATAGTGGAGACCTCTAAATGATGTTCCCCAAGCGGCCACTTTTGGTCACCAGGGTAATTCTGGACGATAATTTCCCCATATTATGCTTGAATTCCTGCTTAGATTTAGTACCACATTTAGTAAATACACATGGGCACAAAATGGAGGGGGGCCTGACCTGTTCCTTAGGAACTACTGGCTGAGATGAGTAGCGTGGGGTTGTCATCTTCATCACTCTGGTGGGTTCCTGCTGAGCAGAGAGCACGGAGAGTGCGGGGGGAGCTCTTTGGTACCGAACGCTCCGTGACGAGAGGCACTTCTGGATGCTGACAGAATAGTGTTGGCACTGCAAGCCATGTATTCATATATGTGCTGTGTTGTGAAAATATGAAAAATAGCTCAGCAATGGCATAATTATGGGCAATTTGCTTAATTGCTTGCTAATTGTTGCTTGCTTTATTATGAAACAAGAGTGCTCTAAATGTAACACTGGATGGTTTGCATCCAAAATGTGTCAAATCCAAAACTGGCTTTTCATTAAGATTTCAGCTACGTGGATTTAAAATTCAAGCACTCTATATTCTGTGTTTTAAGGCTTTTTCTTATTTCTTTTTTTTTTTTAATTGGTTCTGAAATTTTCTTTGCACAGTTTATAAGCCCCTAAACCTGAATTGGTACAGTGCAGCCTGGTGGGTTTTGAGCTTCCAATGAATCTGAGTAGTTTGCTAATGAATGCAGTTACAAATGTCTTTTGATCATTACTACATATGTGGATAAAGGTGGAGATGTTTTAAGGCTTCTCCAGGAGCTCATGTTCTTGATTGCCCAGCTCATAGAGATGCACATCTCCCTTTCAACATGTGCATTTGGATTTTGCTTCTTTTTAAGAGATATGTATAATTCTGAAAGTTGGTCTAAACTTTCATAAAAAATATTCTTTTTCAACCAAGATATCGTGATTTGAGCAGTTGGTTAGACCAGACATCTTTAAAAGTCCCTTCCAGCCCAAGTCTGTGAGATGTTATGATGCAAGTGATGACTTTTATGGCAGACTGAGGAAAGAACCAGCCCTCTTGGTATTGTCTTAGTAGTTTGTTTCTCTTTTGAGCATGAAGGGAGGTCATAGAGGTAAAAAAGAAAGTGTACTGTGTACACACCAAGTATGGGCTTCAGTGATCTTTTCCAATCAAAGTGATTCTGTGATTCGAACTTCTCAGCATTCTGAGACTGCTGAGAGCACAGCCACACTGACAGCCTGTCTGCCTTTGAGAGTTCTCCAGGAGAAAGTCTTAAAACTGCATCATAATATTAAGCTGCAAATGCCAAAGTAGACAATACTGTGCCACATTTTGTAGACTGAGAAGGAGAGCAGCACTGTAGAGTTCCTCAGTTTTTATCCCCCCAAATCAAAGAGGATAGTAAACATTTTTATTTACTATCTCTAAAATCCCACACAGAATTTATAACCGTAGGAAGTCTCTAACAAAAAGCAACAACAACAAAAAAAGAAAAACAAAAAAATGTATTTTTTATAACTCTCTTGGCTGAAGGACAGCTATCTGGCAAGGCTGAGATTCCACTTTTTCTTGAGTAAAAGTAAATATTTTTCCTTGAAAACTGCTTTGACCTATCAATGATAAGACTGTGGAACAATGAAGGAAGTCTTTTAACTATTGTGCTTTTAGTTATATTTGACAGTTCGGATCTAAACATTTCATAAGAGCTGACAGACACTTTCTTTGAAAATGTTCTTAGTTCTGCAGCAGACAATTTAGAAAAATAGTTTCATTCCTAAAACAACCCAGAGTTCAAATCAAAGTGGTAAACTCATATGTGCATGAGTGTGATCTATTATATGAATTAAAAATTCTCTTTCATATTGTGTGTCATGTTTGCAGAGTCTCCATGTAGTATGAAAAAAATATATATAAAATTGAGGATTTATAATGAAGTGAAGTAAGAAATGAAGTAGACAGGTAAGAGTTCGATGGAATGTATTGTTTATTCATAATACATGGGGAATCTGTACACTTCTATTTCCATTTATAAAGCTGTCATACCTTATGTGAGAAGATGGTACTAGACACTGAATTTCAGCAGCAAAACCCATCATTGCTTCTGAAAACATTTGCAGACACCAGGAACTTTCTTTTCCTTGATTGGTAGAGGCAGATGTCACAGATGTTCCTACCCCTTATTACTTATCAGACAGTGCAGAATAATCACCTACATTACTACATTTGAATGAGAGAGAAGGGCTTAGAGAATTTTACTGCCATCCACACTTGGAGTGACTTGCCAAGGTACAAACTAGAAGGGAGTTTAAAGAGTAGCAGCTACAAAATGCCGTGGTCAATTGGCCTTGGGTAGATGACCACTTGAGCACTGAACTTCACACTGTCCCAGCTGCGTGGCTGGAATCCCTCCTCACCTGGTCCTCTGGGATGCTCAGCTGAGCCAGACAGAGGGTCTTTTGTTTAAAACAGGCCCCAAATAGTGGAGGGGAAGCCAGACAGAGTGGTGAGGGCAACACCTCAGTGCTGGGGACAGCCCTTCTTCGCCTGTAAAGTCTGTAAGGGGATATTTGGAAATCAGCTGCATTGTGTTCTAGGTTGGCACCATCGCTATTGCTGACGTAAAGCTTTCTCTGATTAAATAGGGAATTGTTAGAAGTGTGTTTTCAATAAATGAAACATTGTCTAGTTCAATGTTGGTGCCAAGTAACTATTGAGAAGGATTTCAGGTGCTGAAGAAGCAGGAGAATGATATGTTAGGAAAATAGAGAATGAATTAGACTGACAGAAGGAAGATGTATTTCATGGCCTGGAAGAGCAGGCAAAAAAAGATAATGCTTGTTGAATATTCATGTAGGAATTTTCCTGCATTTTTTCCTAGAATGAATTAGTCTCCAAGAGTAATTTTTACTTCATTGTGCTAAAAAAATAGTTTTCATATAGCTTTTATATACTTTTACTTTATACCAAATAAAAATTTTATTGCATCTGTTATCTCTGATAACACTATTTATTGCAGCTGATCAGTGTATCAGAATTTTTTTAGGGGTTCTTTTGATTTTCCTTTAAATGCATTTACTGCTGGCCTTGCCTCCCTCCTGTTTCCTACAGCATACCCAGTCTCCTAAGGACTGCCCCAGGTTTGCACTAATGCTGTTATAAAGAGGTGATTTGTATTAAATCCACGCCAAAACCGTATTATTAATAATTTAAAAAATGTATCCCTTTTAAATTTAGTATAGAAATTAAGGTTGTCATTGCTTTGGCTGGGGGTGCTGTCACTCACTCGTTTGACTTTGTTAATGAATGCAGTATATTATAAAACAAAACTTGATTGTTACTAATGAAAACAGAATTGAGTCAAACATCATACAGAAAAGTACCTGCAGCTGCTAAACACTTTTTATTTCCTGTTCTGCAACACTGCAGAGGTGCCCAGTAGAAAAGGGTCTTTTCAAATTTAAGGCAAATTGTGTATTTTGCATGTTATTGAGCATAAGCTCTGATGAAAAGCACGCTCTGACAACCAACAATACCTGCACCAAATACCAAAACCGAAGGAAGATTGTGACAGCTCCAAAAGGTGTATCTTCTAAACAATCCTGCATTGGCACAAAATGTACTAATGTTTTGTATCACAAAACCCCAACTTAAAGCCCAAATAATTTGCATTCAGAACTTATTGTTATGCCCAGGATTGTTCTAGTTTTAGGGGTTTGGTTCTTGTTGGGTCTTTTCTTGTTGTTTTGTTTGTTTTCGATTAGACTAAAACTCGGAGTAAAATATCTCTTTATTAACAGAATAAGCAAGACTAATTCTGACAATACCCTTACTCTTAGCACAGGAACATGTTCCAATTTTACAGGCAACACATGGCCCAAAATTACTGTCCTACTGATCTGTTGAAATGGTGTAGAGAGTGTTTTATACATGACCTTTTAGTTCTGCAGTTGCCTTGTCTAAAGTGTAAATGTTAAATTTTTATTGTCAAGTGGTTTTTTTGATGTTTTAGCTTTGTTTAGTCTCTTACTGAAGTTTGAGAGAGATGGTAAAATATAAGTATTATAATTGCCTGCTGGGAAGAGCTGGAAATGCATAAGTATTATTTCCAAATAAATGATTGTGTGTTTTACAGTTTAATCGAATTAAAAGCATTTTAAGAGTGACTAGAAAGCCTTGAGATAAAAAGAAACACTGAGCTATTTGGTATCCAAAAGCTGGATTTTTTTTAATAAATGCAAAAAAATCAGTTTCATTATAAAATTAGGATAACTTAACACCCTGCCAAAGTTGTACCTGATTTTGGTGCATTGCCTTGATCAGAATAGAGGCAAACCTGGGTAATTAAAGAGCTTAAAAGAACTTGTATATACTCAAATTTATGTCTCTAAGAGCAGATAGTAGGACACAGAAAGATTAGACTGGTATACCAGTAGTAACTTTATTTTTTTGCAGGGACTGTTGCCTCCACTGAATTATTTCCATATTTGTATCTCCTACTGCCCATCATAATGGGATTAGTATTTCAACAGCAAGGTGCCAAAGCTTTGTCAGGATCACACTGACAAAGACTCAGGCAAAATGACTGAAGACATGTTGAAATGCCAGTAATGCGCCAAAATAACATTTATAAACAATCACTTCTCTGACTGACGCTTACTCATACAGCAAACTCAAGGAGAAATCATCAGGAATAGAGCATTTATGAGAAAACAAGCAACGAGTTGTCTACTTAAACCTGGTAGATTTCAAAAGGATGTGTCCTGTGTTTTGGACAGCCACATTATGTATTTCAATGCCTTGAAGAAAAACTTAATTCTTTTAACATGGAAATTAGTGTTTGTGCTCTGTAGCTTTGCACAGATTTCAACATGCAAAGTATTTATTAAAACAGAAATGCAGCATCTGTTTAAACATAAAGCTCCGAGGGTGGGAGGCTTCTACTCAGCACTCTTGTTGCTATAAGTAATTTTAGTGGCATACCTTCTCATGTGCTTATGAGCCAGAACCCAATTTCAACTGTTATCTTCATAGATGGATAGATGTTAAAAACCACGTATTCATCTTTCATTGGAAAGTTTGGTGAAGATGACACAGTGAATTAGCTCATCAGATATTCTTCTGTGCTTCTGATGTATTTAACCAAGTACAGAACAACAGAATAGAAAATTAACACATGTAATATGAAAACTGTTCCAAGGAATCATGTGTAGAAATTTAATTCACTTAGTTTTTAATTTACACAACTGATCAGGAATGTTTATGTGTTGCAAATTAACACCTTTCAGATTTAGTAGTTTACTTTGCCTTTGAACAAATTATAATTTCTATAATCCTTTTTCAAGGGCACAAACCTTGCATCTACTGAAGAAATCTGGTTCGATTACTAGTAAACTACAGAGGTTACATCTTCTTTTGCTATTACCCTTTGATTTTTTCAAGGTTTCCAGCATTGAATATACAGAGAAATCAATTCTCTTTAAAATAGCTGTTACGCTCTTTCATTCTTAAAGCTCTTGAGTGCATCTTTGAAGCCAATGTACCATCTTTGGCTAGTGTTCAAACTAGTTTTGTTTTGCCTTAAGCAAAGGAGAACAATTTAAAAATCTAGTTTTAAGAAAACATTTTAAAAAATATGTAATTTTAATAATTTTATTTTCTCCAAGTAGTTCTATGTAAATACCTTGAACAATGGCATTACAGTATGATAAAGCTTTTAACTTTTTTTACAGAAATTGAAATTTCAAAAAGTGAAAGAATCACAAGAGGAAATGGCCTCGAGCTGTGCAGGGGGAGGCTTAGGCTGGATAGTAGGAAAAATTTCTTTTCCTAAAGGGTCATCAAGCATTGGAAGAGGCTGCTCAGGGAACTGGTGGAATCTCTGTGTCGGGAAGCGTTCAAAAGGCACGTGGAAGTGGCACTTGGAGAAATGGTTTAGTGATGGCCTTGTCAGTGCTGGGGTAACAGTTGGACTTGATGATATTAGAGGTCTTTTCCAACCCTTATAATTCTATGAAATAGTCTGTATAAAACATTAACTGTTCTCTGGTGGTGTCCCCTGACATCCCTGTGGGCCACAAACTTGCAAATAACTAAACTCGGAGATATTTCCTCCCCAAACTGTGGCCATTATTGTAGCGTGGGCTTTGCTTTGCTAACCTTGATTCCCTTTGTGCATCCGTCCTCGTACCTCTGGTAATGCCTTGTCTCTTTTCCATCCTTCCAGCTATAGAAGTCAACCTTCAGAAAGCTCTGGCCGAAGCCTCGGAAAACTGCACGCAGGAGTGTCTCATCCTCGGCCATTCCGACACCTGCTGGATGCCGCCCGCGCTGGCGCCGTACCAGCAGCCCAACAACACCCCCTTGCCATCGTTTGGCTTCCAGCAGGGCTGGGGCCGAGGAGCCCGGCCCGAGGGACGCCACACTCTTGGCAGGCCCCTTCCAAAGGACGACCCTGACAAAGGCCAGGGGGGGCCCAGGCCCCAGTTCTACAACACCTGCGAAAGACATTGTGCCAGCGAAGACCCCGTCAAAGTGATTCCTCTGGCGAACTTCGCCGCGTCCCACCAGGCCCCGGGCTCCGGGAGCAGCACCACGTTTATACACGAGCACCAGCTGTAAATGCAGATGTGGCAAATCCCGAATTCCAGGCTTTAAGTGTGACTGTGTATAGTCACAGCCTAACTCTGCTCCTCGGGCGAATACACACTCGTTAGGCTTGTGAATATTCGTGTATATAGAACCCTACTTTGAACTGATAATCCAAATCCTTAGTGCTTCGTTCAGAGGTGTTTACCACAGCTCTTGGTAAAATCCACAAAACGGAGAAGAGAACCCACAACCCAGAAAGAAGCGAAAGAAAAACAAAATCCTGTTCTTTTTCTTACATGGGCACATAGTGCAGATATCTGCCAGCAGTTCTCCCTCCCTTTGAAAGCAATTTCTTAGTACAGTTTGGGGGATATTGCAGTCTAAAAATAGCTTACTCCAATTTTTCTTTGTTGTTATGATTTATAGCATATTCATAGATTTCATCTTCCATTTGCCTAACATTAGAGATCAAGTGAGCAATTTCTCATTTGATTACTTGACGTAATAGAAGTAATAAGATCCTAAAATCTAATTCTTAAGAAGGATGGTATATCTTTCCCCCAAAATTTATCTTTTATGTCATTAAGAAGGAAAATGTACTTAAAGACACGACAACTGGTTTTTATTTTAGTTTTTATTGGCTCAAGGTACAGGTATTTGAAACAATGCAATAGATGAAATAGAAAGCTCTTAACTAGGCTTTTCTGGGTGAAATAAACATGGCAAGTGATAGGGTATGCAAGATCAAAACTGGGAAAAAAAGATAAGTAACTTTATTTTTCGAATTTCCAATTATTCTACAATAATTCAAGAAACAATATTATACATAATATGTTTTCAGGCCATATGTTTATTTCTTTTTTCTTTATTTTTTTTCCATCTTGCAGAGCTTGCTTTGGCTACTGTTCCTGTTAGTTGAAAATTACATGGGCACTGCTGAAACCAGTAGGAAAGTGGGGTAGTTTTTTGGCTGATGTGATGTTGTGGCTGCAAGCTACCAGTGTTTAAAAGAGTAATATAGTGATATGTACGGCTTTTTTTTTCACAGCTATATTCACCTATCGTAAGTATTCAGTAAAAGTTTAATTATAATATTAGTTACTTCACCACAAACCTGTTAAATAAGGAGTACTTGTCATTGTGGATTAGTTCTTAGAGAATGACTGATAATGCTCAGCGAAGAAAGAAGAATCTAAGTAATGCAAGCTGGATAAATATAAACACACCCCAGTCCTATTATTTGATAAAGTCTCAAGGTGATTCTCTTTAAAGATGAGTGAATTTTTTCAGTGTTCTCTGTACTGCAGAATATACTCTACTGGTAAATTCCACAGTGGATGAAAAGGAGATTCCTTTCTTAGATGAAAAAATGTATTTTCCCTCTAGAATTTCCTTCTAGTATTTTGTTGCTGTTTAGTCATTTCATAATTTACAGTATGTACATACCAAGAAATTTTTCCTTTAAGAAAATGCATAATTTTTGAGTATTATTGCTACATTAAGTGAGACAATCGAAGTTGTGTGGAGGGGAAACAAAGTGTGTGAATATTTCCTATGGATAGAAATCTATGTAGGCTTCATAATGTAACTTAAATCTGTAATTTATAAACAAAACTGTGTGTACACATGCTGTAATATTAGCTGCTTGTAAAATTTACAGAAGTTCAAGTTGTTGAGGGTTTCCAATGAATGCTAAAAGAGCTTCTCTTATGTGCCCAGCAGGTATAAGTAGCTTTATATATCGCTGTCCCCACTGTAAATCTATTCAAATCACATTTAGATTTTATGTGCAAAATGATAGTAACAAAAAAAAAAAAGCTTCACTTTTAACCTACTGATAGGGTTTAATTAATGGACATCAGTTTATCTAATGATGTATTTCTTTTGCTTTCTTTTTTTTTTTAATGTAGTTTTCAATAACTTTTAGAAAAGATGTGGCACACTGGCTTCCAGTTGCATGTAAGTCCTGGAAAAAAATAATAATCCTTTGGGTACTGACACACAATAGCTGGCACATCTCATTTCCAATTCCAGGACAATTAAAAATTTGACAAATTAATTCATACCTAATACACACAAAGCCCTTTGTTGTTTGTTTTGGACACGTCAGAATGAGAAAATCCAGCAGTTCTTTTCAGGGATATGCAAAAAAGAAAAAAAAGCTTATCTGTAGTTTACACAGATTTCCCAAACATACTAATTGTGTAAATTTAGAATAATGCTGGCAGCTAATGCTTCCTATTGTAAGCAGAGGTCTTCAGTTTTTATTACAGAGGGCTGCCATACCAAATGTTTTACAGAATTGGCAGCTCCGCTAGAAAACTCT